>JAPMOQ010044827.1:520196-565799 GCA_026543055.1 Argiope trifasciata
TTTTATGACTCGTACGCAAATGACTCGTACGAAAGAGTCATACAACCTTAGTTTTTTACTATGGGTGATAATGAAAAAGAAAAGAAAGCAACCAGAAAAAGCATTTCACTCAAAACTAAAATGGAGGTGATTAGAAGATTAGATTTTGGTGAACGTCAAACTCTAATTAGTGCTTCATTGAATTTGCCAACTTCAACAATAAGGACCATCATGAAGAATAAAGAAAAAAATATTGTCATCGGCAACTACAACTACGTCAAGCTCTGCAACTAGAATTACCCGTTCTAGAAATAATATCATAGAGGAAATGGAAAAACGACTGTCTATATGGATTGACGACAAAATTGACAGCAATATGCCACTAAGCCAATCTATCATAATGGAAAAAGCTAGAAGAATTTTTAATTACATTCAGGCTGCGACAATTGACAAAAGTTAAACTTTCGTTACTAGTCGAGGATGGTTTAATAGATTTAAACATCGAAATAATCTTCACAACATAAAGATTACAGGAGAAGCAGCAAGTGGTGATACAAAAGCGGCGGCTGAATTTCCAGCGATATTAAAAAAAATTATTGAAGAAGGAAACTATCCTCCAGAATTGGTTTTTAATGTTGATGAAACCGGCTTGTTTTGGAAAAGAATGCCGAAACGAACATTTCTATCCCGTGAAGAGAAACGGGCACCAGGATTTAAAGCTGCAAAAGATCGCTTAACCCTTCTACTAGGTGGTAACGCAAGCGGAGATTTTAAATTAAAACCATTACTAATTTACCATTCCAAAAATCCAAGAGCGATGAAAGGTATACCTAAATCAACTTTACCTGTAATTTGGGAGTCTAATAAAAAATCATGGATAACTGCGAAAATTTTCCAGGATTGGTTCACTGAACATTTCTGCCCGCCTGTTAAACGTTATTGCGAAATTAAAAAACTTGAACAAAAAGCACTTCTGTTAATTGATAATGCTCCAAGCCACCCAACAAATTTATCAGACTTAACAACATGCATTCCAGTCGAAGTGGTTTTCTTGCCGCCTAACACAACTGCCTTAATTCAACCAATGGACCAAGGCGTTATATCAAATTTTAAGGCTTATTACTTGCGGCGAACCTTTAAGCAAATGTTTGAAAAAACCGACGGAGAAGAGAACCAGTCCATAAGAGAATTTTGGAAAAACTACAACATCGTGGATGCTGTAGAAAACATAGGCCTTCATTGGAATGAGGTAAGAGAAAGATCTTTGAAAGGAGTATGGAAAAATATTTGGCCGGATTTAAGTAAGAGCAATGATGTTGGACACTCTGTCGATGTGGATGAAATAGTGGAAGAGATAGTGAAATTAACGAAGCAAACCGGTTTTGAAGGGGTAAATGAGGAAGATGTCGAAGAAATAATTCAAGAAGCAGGGCTAGTCTTTCTAATGATGAGCTCAAGGAATTAACTGAACAAGAAGTAAACAAAAATGTTGACAGCAGTGATTCAGAAGAAGATCAAAAAGAACTTTCGATGGCGTTAGTAAAAAGGAGTTTGTCTACCATAACTGAAATAATGGATCAATTCATTGAAAATGATCCGAATTTTGACAGGAGCTCAAAAGTAAGGCGTGGTGTTAGAGATGCTCTATCCATTTACGAAGAACTTTTAAGAGAACAACGCAAAAGAAAAAGGCAAACAACATTAGATGCTTTTGTCACAAAAAGGCAGAACATTGAAAACGCGGAAGCCTAACTAAATATGACTGACTTAGAATATTTGTTTTTTTTAAAGAATATTCGTTTTGTTATTTATATTTTGTTTTTATTTTTGCAAGAAATAATAATGTGGTATTAATTTGGGCTTTACGAAATAAATGTTTGGGTTTTATTTTTATTAAAAAACATACTTTTTAAATTTAATACCTAACCAATTTCCTAGCCATCTTCCCCTAACCCCAATATTTACATGTAAAGATAGCCCCGTTTAGCGCTGTTTCGCATTACGCTCTACTTTGATGGAACGTATCCCCCGCGTTAAGCGGGGTCTTACTGTACATATAGAGAGATCGTGATTGATCCATTCGCAAACCGAACTGGTAAGAAAATTCCTTTGTTAGGTGTAAATGGAGCATTCGATTTATCAGAGAGAGAGCACCAATAATTTCGTAGTAGAAGTACAAGGAGTGCCCGTACTCTCATCAAGTGAGCACCTGCCGGCAGAATAAACACCTGTTAAAAACATCCCGTAAAAAAAGTGTTCGCCGAACTACAATCAGATCTCTTGTCGCAGAGAGAGGAAGAGAAGAAGAGGAAGTTTCCCCACATTCGTGACGTGAATCCACAATTACTGAACGCAGTTTGTCCGTTGGATGCTCTGACATCATTGCTGTTCAAACCGGTTTGGAAACGAGTTTTCGGTCACCGACAAAACGCATTTGAGCGAGGAAGAGCATCTTCATCAGAAGGCCGGAGCAGTCGCGCCCTGAAAAATAGATTCCAGAACAACGCACGAAGCTGGAGTTGAAAAAACAAACACCGACTGTCTGTCTGTTGATATCTGATGCCGCTCAGAGTGTAAATCCGACGCGGAAATGCGAGCCGAAAAGTCCTGAGCATCGCCCACGCCTGGTTGAGGAGAAAAAAAATTAATACTAATCTTGCGTCCTTGAGATCTGCATCGTGTGAAAGCTGGCCACGGTTCCCGGAACCTCGAGTCGGAAACCAATTGGCTAATTGATAAGTCCGGACGGATATGAGAGCAAGCTGAGAGGGCCTCACTCTTTTGCTGATCTTGGAAGAAAGGAGCATCTCGCCAAGATGATTCTTGTGGAGCGAATAGGTAGGTGGGAAATAAATATTCTCATGTTCTAGCTGGCGTTGCTGCCGCAGAAAAAAAAAATTTAGGATATATCATTTGAATTTGACATAGTTATCTTGTTTCATTAAGAATGATATTTATTCTCTTGCCGGCAAACGAATGCGTTCATCGACATTGAAGGATACATAAAGGAGAAGTTTAAATAATATTATTCTATTCTACTCACAAATATTCATTTTTATGTATGAGATTTGAGCATTCTTTTAGAATGGTCAAGCTTGGTGTTCTTTCAGAAGGGTGATGAAAGAAACATTTTTATTGTATCTCGTTTAACCCGTTGACTGTCAACTGCGTGAACACTCGTCGATTGCTTTCTCTTCTAAGACCAAACCATCCATGTCACTAGATGACACCTTCTCTTCTGCAGTTGAAAGATGGCCTAGAAGGGGTCGTCTCATCAGGCTCCTGGCATCAGACGAGGGTAGTGACGATGAACGTGTTAATATTCATTTTGAATTCTGTGAGCCAAAAGGCTTTTACGTTGCTTTCATATAGAGCATCTCACGCACGACTGAAACGACAGATTCATTATTTAGAAATCCCAGAAGGATCTGATTTCCATAATTTCAAACTGGAATTACTGATCCGATGAATAAAAGCGAATCGACCTGATCCAAGAATTCTATATTTAAAAAAAAAAAATTCAGAAGCAATGAATGGTTAATTGTTGCACGTGACTTAGAAAAATGAATAATGTACGTTGCTTCTGCCGCGTCACCTTCAGGATTACGCATCACCTTCTGTCTGAGGATTCTCCAATATAAAATGAACACTGGAAGAATTCCTCGAAAAGAAATTTCTAAACCTTGTTTATCGCCTCGGAGCGATATTCAATTCTTTGCAGTGGTGCGAAAATAGGAAACGTCTGGTCATATACAAGGTCATCGAAAGTTGGAAAGTAGAATTCCCTTTTATTTAAAGTTATCTTGTTTTAAAAAATTATTAGTCCGTGTTTTCCAATATGTACTCCTTATTAATAAATTAAAATCCAGAAAACTGTATTTCAATCAAAATTCGGAATTATCTCGGGGATGTCAGATCACTTTAGAGCAGCCAAAAGAATCACAAAGTCAGTTTTAAAAAAATCAAGAACAGTTAAAACAATGATCATATATTTGATGAATTCACCTCAATTTTTGCTATTGAGAAAAATGTAGGACTCTGAGGGACTTCGGCTCTTCTATAAATGGTTCGACTTCTTTTAAGTTTCTACCATCTGGACATCCAGGCGTGTCGACACTCAAAGGACCCTTTTCCATTATGTAGGGCGTGTCGGGTCGAATTTCGATTTAATGTCATTAATGTGCTAACTTTTGCGTCATTAATGCACTTAATGACATTCAGGAAATTAGGAATTCAATTTTATTGAAGAATGACATTCATTGGAAATTACTGAATGGAACAAAGTTTTTCAGATTCGTGGCACTGAATTCTGCAAAACT
Organism: Argiope trifasciata; assembly: GCA_026543055.1. Lineage (NCBI taxonomy): Eukaryota > Metazoa > Arthropoda > Arachnida > Araneae > Araneidae > Argiope > Argiope trifasciata. The sequence goes on from JAPMOQ010044827.1 coordinate 524,495, forward strand.
TTTCTATCTCATCTGCCTCTTTAATGTGTTCTAAATTTTAAGTAATAAATATCAAATACTTTTTTACTATTATTTGATAACAACATATAAGTTTCCTTTGATATTTTACTTTTATAATTGTTTTCTCTTTTTCATAAGTTTGTTGGTCTCTTTATTCGCATGCGTATCGTTTGATAGTATGAATTAAAATTGAATAGAGCTCTGCACACTGTGCAATAACAGTAAGGGTAAAATGGACGTTGAAACCGAAATTTTTCCTTTTCCGAGATATCATCTTGAAATTTTTCAAACCAATTTTGTTATATCAATCTAAATGCTGTGAAAAAAGGAGGGGAGGTGGGGGGGAAATCAAGATTATTTTGTAACTTTTTGACTTTTGTTTAAAAAATGTATTAAAATATTATAAACTTCAAATTGTTCCAAGCCCATTAAAATAGAACGTAAATCTGTTTTGCTTTTTAGGTATCTTCGGTAGATGTTTTAATTCTACCCAATATTTTACGGGTTTAACTTTTTTGAATTTACCATTTTTACTTCAAAACTTGAGTTATTTAACATTTTTTATAAATCAAGTTTAATTTTAATCGATGAACATATTTATTTGTTTGTGCGCGGGTGTGTATTGCCACTCTACAGGCAACATCCGAAAATATTATACAAAATTTTTTTCCTCATGGTAAATTTCAAAAGAATATTTTTTTATTGATAGTAATGTGTAAACTTACAAATCAAATTTCTATTTTCAATGAGTTTTTTTTTAAATTTAACCGTATAATTTAACAAGTTTTTCACACAAACTAAATTTTAACCTACTTTTATACATTACTCATGCATTTTTTAAAAAATCAGCTCGGTGACGTCACATTCACAAAAACTCACAACGAATGAAATCGTTGATTCAAATGAGCCTTGGAAAGTGTGAGATTCAACATTTGAAGGCATGAAATCAAATAAATATGGGTATTATTTGATTATATTACAAATAAATCTGTAATATTTTCTATGAAAAATGAACGCGAGAAAAGGTTTTGAGTGATGTATTCAAATAGCTATATCATTAATTCAGTTATTCCTTTTTATATATGGTAAACATAATTTAACATATATAGGGTATCATATTTAATCAGAATCCAACTGGTAATTTCTAAAATTTTATTAAATAACTCAGATATATCATAAAGAATGGTCTAAATGAAATGCATAATCATATTTTATGCAGTTTGAATCGATAGATGCTCTGATGAATTGCGAATTTCAAATTTTTATGCGGATCCTCTGCTCTGTGAGTCGCGTGTCTTGAGACTTTAATATTTTAAATTTCAAAAAACGTTCCAACCTTTTGCTGTAGCAACTGACAGAGTTATGAAAAATGCCATTTCTAGAGAAAGATTCCATTTCTCTGGCGACCGTCTTGAAGAAGATGGCCAATTAACATTGAAATTGTTGATCGCCCTCTCATAAGGATATTATAACTCGAGTAGACTTCATCACAGGCGATCGAAACATTGCATTGTCAAGATAATTTTACTGAATATGATTTATAGGATCAAAAAACTGTATGAATTTAAACTCCATAATTGTTTTCAAAACATTCATCACCACATTCTGTTTAACCTTCAACAAGATTTAATTGCAGTAGTGATATTCTACTTTATCTCAATCAATTGTGATAAAATAAATGAGATAAAATTCAAGAAAATCACTCCCAGGAAGATAGAGATGGGCCAAAATCGGCAAGTCAAACGGTAATACGCTTTCATATTCACACACCCGTTCATATTTATTATTCGTACTGAATGATCGCTTCGCTGTATTAGTTGTAGATCGTTTGGATAAATTTGCCCTCTCGAATTGTTACACATTAACGTTATTTTAATGGTCTTACATGTTTTATGTTCGTTCTATAGCTGAACTTTTCTAAGGCAAACCTCTTCTGTACTGTAATACCGTTATTGTATCTATTTACCTGTCTTCCAAATTTCGCAGCATTGTAACTCCCCCCTTTTTTTTTTGCTCTTCCTGCGAGCTAAACAAGAGGCGAAACTGAACCCTTCGTTATTTTTCAACGACGCAGAATCAAATATTTGATAAACAATGAAAACGATTTTGTTTCATCCACGACTGAAAATATGGTTGCGAGATAGCTTTAAAAATACATTGAAAAATTGATTAAATGTAGACCAATATTTTGTAGCAATTGAATTAATATCTTTCAAAATAGAACTGTTTAAGATGGTGTCAAAATCATCTTTGTGCAAAAATATCTTCGCCAGTTATCATGAAAACACTTCCCAACATAGCTTACTTTTTAAAATTGGTTAAAACTCTTAGTTAATTTTTTTTTAAAAAAAGCCTTCTCGAAGTGCACATTGTCTCTCTCCAAATTTTATCTGGGCCAAAACTTTTTAATTTTGTGGAGTGGCAATACACTCTCACGCGTGCGCACACGCACAACTTTATTGTAAGTACATTGGATATCAGAAGTGATATAATTATTCCATCCATATAAATAAAGATGAATGTTTGTCTGTATGTCTGTCATGCGCTGCCGTCCCACTCATTCAATGGCGATGAAACTTTGAATACTCATTACTTGCACTTACTTGACGGTTATAGACATAGTACGATTATTTAAAGCATAAAAATGGTTTTCGGATCTATTGACCGCAACTTTTAACAATGGATTCACCTCCAAATAACTCGCCCAGGAGACCAACAGATTCACTGAAGATGCTAAACTCAAGCCAGACATTCATATTTCGTAGCTATTGTATGTAAATGAAATGTAAGACTTTTTCTGTGGTAATAATTTTAATAGAGAGTGTGCAAGAAAGTTTGAGGGGAACCAATCCCGTATGTTTGAAATTTTAACTAAACATTTAATAAAATTTTAACCTTTTTTTTTTGTTGTTGTTGTTGCAATTTCCGAAAATATTATAGTGCAAATAATTTTGCACCATCTTAGTTTTACAAAAATTATCTTTCCAACTATATTAATCATTTTATGGTATAATTATATTTTCTATGCTTAATCAATTTTAAAACAAGATGTATTTATCGCATTTTCTAACAGTAAACTTGAGAATTCTGAACGAGCATTAAATGAATCACGAGACACAATAAATAATTTCTTTCATTACCATTCTGAAAGAACACCAAGCTTTACGATTCTAAAAGATTACACGAGTCTATTGCATAAAAATGAATATTTGTTTGTAAAATAGAATAATAAAAGTAGAATGAATACTATTTATGCTTCTCCTTCATATATCCTTCCATTTCAATGAATATTTTCAATCCTGGCAAGAAAATAAATATCATTCTTCCTATCATTCTTAAACAAACAAGAGAACTATTTCAAATCCCAAACGATTATTTCCAAGACTATTTCTTCTGCGGAAGCAACGCGCCGGGTTCCAGTTAGTAGTACATATTTAAGAAGTAACCGGTTTAAAAATCAAAAATTAATATTAGAGTGTTTTTTTTAATAAACACAGAAAATAAAATGAATTAATCTAATATAGAAAAATTGCCCCATTTATCAGCCAAATGTCTATACCAGGGATGGGGAAACTACGGCCCGCAGGCCAACTCCGGCCCGCGGATAGACTTTTTATTTGCCGGTCAGAGGCAAATTAAAAGAAATATTCATATATTATATATCCATCTCCTTTTCTACTTTGTGTAAATATTATATTTTTTCTTCTTTTTTTTTTTTTTCAAAGAGCTGGTAATCTGTTTACATTCTCTATTTTTGTTCTGCAAAACATAAATCGAAGGAAATAGCAAACGCAGGCAGTTTTCAATCGGTAAAGTGTTAAAAGCGGAAGTTATTTGTTAGTTATAGCTGTAGATTGGCGCCAACAAGCTTTATCTTTTTCTTGTGGAACAGATGTATGGAAATTCAATATATTCAAGCAGAATTGGATAATTTTACCATGCCATTCAACGTAAATTGTGAAGCAGTGAGGTTAGATTTGCAGCTTGAATTAATTGAGTTGCAATCTATCAATCATCTCAAGCAATTGTTTCTAAATATGCCAAAGTTAGAGTTTTACAAATCATTATCGAAAGTAAGTTTCCCAAATTTAATATCTCATGCCCAGAAAATCAGTGCTATGTTTGCTTCATCTTATATATGTGAACAAGTGATTTCAACTATGAACCTGAGAAAGAATTATTTCAGTAGTAGACTGACAGATGAGCATTTAGCGTCGTTCCTTAGAATCAGTACATCTCACTTCGAACCTCAACATAAGGAACTTTTAAAAATGAAATCGCAATTTCATTCATCTCATTAATATATTAAATTGTAATACTTGTATATTGTTTTTAAAATTTTAGAAAAATTCATCTTGGCCCGCCAAACTTTATTTTTTCGATTTTTGGCCCGCGATCGAAAAAGTTTGCCCATCCCTGGTCTATACCAATAAAGATGAATGTATGTGTATTGTCTATCTATATGTATCCAGCTCAGCACATGTTTATCTTGTCAAGTGAAAATGTGCACATCCGACCGTGTTTTTATTATTATTATTATTAAAAATTAAGTTGAACTTTTACGTTTTTCCCGAGATAATTTCCAAAATCCTTATTGCTCAAAAAATGAGTTTTAATACCCTTTCAAAAATATTCTTTTTTCGTAATATCAATTTAATAAACATACTACATTTAAATTGCCCATTAAAATTGTGCTGAATTTTGTAAATTTTCGGAAATTTCTTTTGTTTTATTTTCAGCAACAGATAACATTTGTTGCTTCTAAATTCAAATGGGTCTCATTGCTTCGTCCAACATTGAACAGCGTGCTTTTCATCCATCACTGAAACCGAAATAAGAATGTTTTTTTCATTATCTATGCAAGTCACAAATGAAACAGCGAAGCTGAAATATTCGGAAATTTAGAAGATGGATGAACCGGGTATCTCTCAAAAATAGGATGACATGGAACTGGCCCCCATTGGGAAGTTTAATGAAAATAAGACGATTACAACAATCCGGCTTCCATCTCAGAAAACTTGCCGGAGTTAAGATTCTAGAAAATGGTTTATCTGAAATCGAATGGAGCCAATACTAGTTGTGCTTTTTCATGTGCAATTGCTCTTAAATAGAGTATTAAAATCAATGCTAAAAGAGTTTAATTGGCAATAGTATATCATTTATTAAAAACAATATAATCATATTTCATAATAGATATAAGCTTAATTTTCACATTCTTTCTTTAAACATTATTATTTTCAAAAGTGTACAAGAATAACAACGCTTTGATTACTTTAAACATGCTTATGAAACATTTCACGATTGTTAATAGAATTGCTATCAAATAAAAGATGACCGCGAATGTTTTTTTAAAAATCAATTATACTCTCTTGTTTCCGAGGTATTATAACTTTAAAAAAGTGATAGCTTAAAAATAAATTTTAATCTAAATTTTGTGTATTATTATGAATGAAACAGTCTTATCTATGAAAACAAATTCGTGCAAAAATTTATTTTTCAAGAAGCTCGTTCATTTTGGAATTCAAATAAATTGAAATTTGTTATTTTAAAACTTTATTTCATCCGTTCTGTCTTTCATATTAAATATAGTTTGGTTTTTTGGCACTAGGGTCATAGATTTGGCCATGCTGCGTCAGATTAGATAAAATTACTTCAAGTTAAAATTGCGAAATTCATTCGTTTAAATGTAGAGTAATAAAAAAGAGTGAATATAAGCGTATAGAAATAGTGGCGGTCTAAAATATTAAATAATACTTTGTGAATCATTAAAATTATATGAAATTATTTGTTTTCGCACGCGAATGGAAGAAATGTAAAGTGAATTTTGCATCCTAAAATATTATGCCGATAATGTTATTTAAGAATGTTTTGATGCATGATTTTTCAAAATTATGTTTGATTCTTTTCAGATTTATAATAATTTCTCTTTAAAAAATTTTTTTAAATTTGTAAGAGATCTTGAATGCATTAAACGAACCAACAAAAAATTCAAAATCAACCTAATTGGCCTTTTTCTTGTTACAAAATGTAGAACTATTTTACACCAATTATAAATAAAAATATTTAATCAGTACGTTTCAAAAATTAAATAAATACAATCCTGCAAAGCATTTCTTAAGAAAAAAAATCGCTCTGCTAAGAAAAAATTTTCAGACTCTAATATTTTAAATAAAAAGATATACACTTCAATCAACCCAGTCTCTAAAACTGACTGATATATGAATATTTGAAGCACGGCTAGGACTTATAATAAAGCTCAGTGTGTGTGTTGGCGCTCTACATTAGATCGTTGGACCTTCCGCTACCCAATTTGTATGTCTCGGAGGTCGGAAATGTGCACCTCGGAACGATTTTTTCGAATTTTTAATTAGAATTTGAATTAATTAAAAAGGAAGCGAAATTTCGACGTTCTTCTACCATAACTTTCGAAAATATTATAGCACAAAATTGACTTTTACATCATAATAAAGGTAAAAAAATTGCATTTTTAGTGATTAATATTTTAGTCAAAAATTGTAATTTTTATTTGTAATGAATTTTTAAAAAATAATTTAATCATATATTGCAACAACAAAAATAAAACTTAAGTTGCACGCGAGCTTTACGAAAGAAAGGAAAAAACATTTTCTTTTATCGGCATGTTGCCATCAGATTGACAAAAACTCCATAAAAAAAAATCAATTATTGCTACAAATTAAACATACAAAGATGTAATTTTCTGCACGGGTCTGTAGGAAATGAAATAAATATGTTTATTTCTAAATAGAAAATGTGAAGAAAAGTTTTTGTGCCTTTTATAGTATTATTAATTTAATAAACAGCCTTATTTAAGACAAATCTATTTTAATCCTTGAATATTTCTATTCAAGGCCCAACGTCTAATTTGTAAACTTTTAATAAGAGAAATATATTTATAAAGAAGGTCTAAATGACACAAATAATTGCATAATATGTAAGACGAGTCTATAAATAAATGAAGGAAGCTTAGATTTTATCGAGTTCCTCAACTCTGGGAATCGTATTTACCAAGATATTTTTCCGACATGAATATTTTAAATAAAAAGAGATAAGCAAGGATTTATAACTGATTTATGAATATTAGAATGTCACTATTCAGTGAAAGAGGGGAATCTGAGAAAATTTTGCTGAATAATTCTTGAGATATTATATAAATTATGAAAAATATTCTGTAGTACACATAGGATTCAAATGCTGATGAACTCTGTTTTCAATATTGACATTAAAAAAAGATGAATAGTTTCAGTAAAAATTGGTTTTTAAATTACAGCTTTCTACTTTAATTTAATAATGAAATTCTATAGGAGCTGACAGCTAATTAGAGAGTCGTATAGTAAGTACATTACGAGCTAAAGACCTTTATAAATGCATGAATGAATTATATGACTATCAACATTTTAACTTTAACATATTTTGATGAAGTAGCTATTGAAAGACAAGTTACATAAAATATTTAATTGACAATGACGTTACACAAAGTATTTAACTGACCATTTTAAAGAGTATTAAAATCGGTGAACTGGCTGGTCGCCATAGGCGGCTAATTTAGCAATAAGTAAAAATTAAGTTTTATTTCTTTCAATCAATGAAATTAGGAATAAAATTATTGAAGGATTTGTTTGTAAATCCCTTACAATTCATAACTGACATATTTGGGCCACTAAAATAAAACCGAGTGTTAAACTGCTGGCAATTTAGGTACACAAATACACATTTTATTGTTATGTAACTTTAAAATATGAAATTTGTTTTCTTGAATAATTTTTTTCTTTACTGGTGCAAAATTAATATTTTTGTATCAATAAAATGAAGGTTTTAAAAATTTTTAATGAAATAAAAAATATTTATTTGCTGCAATAAAATAATTTTAACTAAACCCATTTCCTAGGTTTTGAAACATTTAACACAGTATTTTTTGTTCCTCATTTACTTTTTATTTAGATATTTTTACTAAGCCATAGGCTTTCATATTCTTAATAACAATAAAGATAAAATAAATATCGCGGTTAAAAATAAAAGCTGAAAGCGACTAAATTTCTTAAAATTTCTCCACCTATGCAACCTTACTTTTAAAAGTTTGTACTTACTAAAAATATGTATTCTTATTAACTGAGTGTTTTTTTTTTTAAATATTATTGCTTGTATAATAATTTTTAAAAATCGAAATATTTGTTCCGGTGTGGTATCTTTTCATTCTTCCTCTCTGAATCTCAGGAGGAAGAATAGTTCCAATAGCGGAAGTTGATTTAGCAAATTCCTTCCGGAAAAAAGTACTTTTGCAATGAAGTTCTACTTGTTCTTTCTAGGCTTTTTTTCTTCTTTTTTTTTGTTACTTATCAAGTACTATCAATTAAAAAACATTCTAGTTTATATAAACTCAAACAGTATTGAGATCATATTATTTTATTCAAAAATCCATGAATTTAATTCGCTAGTTTTAAATAGAAAGATCATAAATCTCAATTTTGGTGTGATTTTCCAAGTAGAATACCAGATTAGATTCTTGTTTAACTACGAATCTTTTACTTTTTTTACAATAATATTTCGTTTTTGTTATCCATTACAAATTACAAAAAATTTCTTAGTAATTGTTTTGGCAGGAAGAGATAAAGTTTTTGAGTAGATTAGTTTTATTATGTTAGGCACATATATTTTTTTATTTAATTCTAAAACTATATAAAAATTTCTAGCCAATTTCTAGCAATTATTTGTAGGATTTTTATTTCTTGTCGAGATTCAAGTTATCTCCTTATTATGAAATCGTTTCAGATATTGATAAATTGTAATAGAAAATCATTTTCGTTTCACTTCCATTCCAATTGCAGGATCCGATTTCTTTTTAACTTATTTTGTTTTATCACTATAAATGCAATATGAAACAATTTGATAATTAGCATAATAAATACGATTAGAAAGGTAAATTATTCAGCATCACATGCCTCCTAATTTCTTCTCATCCCTTGGCAAGGGAATAGCAGTGCATCCAATTACTCAAATTAACCTGCTGTTATAGATATTAATCATGTGGGAAAATTATCGTATTCATGAGACCTTCCTTTAATATTAATACTATTTTGTTTTGCGTGCGGTGAAACGAAATCGCAACAGATTTTTATGTGGCGAAGAGGACGGTATTAACTGCAACCGCTCCGGAAACAGAAACAACCCATCCGGGTCCTCTGTTAGCGTCACATTTTATATTTTATTGATCGAAACAAAACAGTGGTTAACCTGGGTGTTCGCGATGGAAAAGATGGCAGATCAAGATGGGGGCTTATTTAAGCCCTCAAAAGAACCAGAAGATAAAAGTTTTAAGACATTTATATGGAATCCAAGAACAAGAGAATTCTGCGGTCGAAACGGAAGTAGTTGGTGTAAGTGCATTTTTATTTAATAAATAAGCAAAATCATTCACCCCGCCCTTACGACTTGCAATCACCACTAAAGGACACACACATGGGAAAAGCACTTTTATTTACTTATTATTTTGGATTTGTTACTTCATGCAAAATTGCTAAATATTCCTTAGTGTATATTTAATGCGAATGATTGAGCATCAATTATTGCATCGTTTTTATTTTGTTTTAAGATCAGAAGTCCTCTGCTGATCATAAAGGTCAGTTGAATGAAAGTCAAAGTCTTTTTGAACTGAAACATCTTAAAAATCAGTGTAATTTAAAGGGATATTTACATGATATTTGTAAATTATTTGAATGACTCTTAATTTATTTATATCATTAAGGGTTATTTCAACCATCATTCTTTTCATTTGGTGCTAAGTGTGTGTTTTAAAAAAAATATCTTTGTATGCAATTTTATTTTTAATTCAATTTTGATAAAAGAATTTCTCATGAATTTCTGGAATGTCTTTGGCAAATAGGAATTTGTTTGCAGAAATTGCATGATAAAATTGCAATATTGTAATTTAAGATGCAACTGGAAGCAAAATCTTCCAAATAATTTTTTTTAAATTGTTGTTTAGAGTTCACAGTATAATTACTTATTTCTCTATTCAAAATTTTTTCCCTATATTTTTTATTGTGATTTATTGGTATTAATAAACTTGGAAACAAGTTATCTGCACTAAAAGAATGTTTCTACATGGAATTTTTTTTTTCTTTCCATACTTTTTAAAATCTTGATTGAAGCAATTTAGCCAAATTCTTTAAAATCATACTCTAGGCTAAAAAATGTCCTGGTGCTCCACCCGTTTACATGTGAATGAATAAGAGAAATTTAGAATAATTTTCTGATATTCCATTTTTTTTTTTAAAAAACATGCCTCACATATTTTACTATGTGTATAATTGTGCAATGGAATCTGAATAATTAATAGGAATATAATTAATTGTTTGTAATTCCATTGCAAAATATTTTAATGGTCTGCATCTTAAATTTGAAATTATTTACATCATTTTCTAAACATTTCTATCATTTTTTTTAATAATCTATTTGCAGGCTTGCCCTAAATTTTCTGTTCTAAACTTAAAACACTTATCAAAGAAAATTTGGAAATTTAAAATTTCTTTTATCATTCTAATTTAGAAGAATGTAATACTATGGTAAAACTAGTACTGGTTGTAATAAGTCAAAAGATTCCAAATCCAAATGATTATAGTAAATCTTTAAGTAGATAATTTGAAAAAAATTATATCTCCTTTTGACAACTATTGAAGATTTATAGCTTAATATTTAAGGCTTAACTTGAAAAGACATTCCTCAAGACTATTGTTCAATAATTCTAAATATATATATATATATATATATATATGCATTATAGGTCATTTAAAAGCTGACCACAAATATTTTGGGAATTTAATTGTTTTCTTTTTCTGAAAACTGATACTCAAGCCTCTGAGGTCCAATGTGAACGTTCCTTTTTGGTATTGGATTCTCTGATGGGCACAAATGATGTATATTGTGAATTATATATATAAATACTCTAATTCCAATATAAGTATTACAAAAGGGAAAAAACTATCCAGACTTTCACGATCTAATGCCTATCCTCTATTACTATTAAGATGTATCTTAGCTGGTTAAATTATTGTTCCTAGAATCTTGATATACTTCAGACCTTTTAAAATTACCTTAACACATAAATATTCCAAAACTTATAAAATCAGTGCTTGGACTTCTAACCCTCAATAAAATTTTAATTTATAACAGTTGTTCTCATTTTTTTATGATTGGTGCATATGTTTCCATTAAATTTGAAAATGTTTGATGCATTGTTTTTTCCCTTAACAAAATTTGAAAAGTTTATAATTAATTGGTCATAAATAAACAAACAATTATCTTAAAAGAATTAATAAACAATTGACAATTATCTTAAATTGTTAAATTAATAATATAATATTAATAAATTGTTTAAGTGCATTAAGTTCAGCACATAGATATAAATTACATAATAAGCAGATGTGTGAAAGTTGCCATATATACCACTGATATGAAAAATTAAATCAAAATATGAGAGTTAGGGAATCATATTACCATTTTTTTTGTAAATTGTATAAACTGTGTTTCAATTAAGATACAGTGGCTTATAATTTGTCCTCTCTATATTTATATTTTGAATGCAATTTTGTTATTTTGTTTAAAGTATTTGTAATAAGTTATGACATTTCTTTATATGTTTATAGTTATTTTTTTTAAATAGCTGATATCAAAGTGATTTATTTAAATATCTAAAATCATTAGGGAAAATGCTGCGTTGATTTTCTTTTTTACATGGACAGCAAATTTAACTTAGACTCTTTTAATTTCTTCTAATTAAAATTTGGTTGGATATTTTTGTTTCAAAATATGTAAGGATTATGCATTTTAAATATCTTTTGATTGCTAATTTTTGTTGTTAATTAACATAAAATTATTCTTTTCTTGCAATTTGAAATATATCAATCTAAATAAACATTTTAAAATTGATAACTCATGTAAATTATTCTTTAAAATCTTGTGTATGGGAAAGTAAGAGCAAAGTTTTAAAGATTGAAAAATATATCAAAATATATGCAAGCCTAGTTTTCATGTAATATAGACCAAAAAGAAAATTTTTTGATTTCATTTTAATTGTGAAACCAACTTATTGTTTCTTTTTCTCTCCTTTTCAGTTAAAATTACAGTATTCTACATCATATTCTATCTACTGCTAGCAGGTTTTTGGAGTGTTATGCTCTTAGTTTTTTACCAAACGTTGGATTACTACACACCTAAATGGCAGTTGGATAGTAGTCGTATTGGCTCTAACCCAGGTTTGTATTTTGAATTGAACACATATCATAAGTAGAAGGGAATTTTATTACAGTATTTTTTAATAATTTCTCAAAATTATTTACAAATAAAAGTTATTAGATTGTCTAATTTTTGAATTAAAAAGTATCTGATTTTTTCTTTATTTGTAAATAAATTGAATGAAATGATTGTTAATTATTGTGAATATTTTACTTAGTTTATTTTATTGATTGAAAAGTTACTTTGTTGAATATTTGTTATTTAAAATTGAATATCTTGAGGAAAAAGTAAAAATAATCTCCTATAAAAATGGGAAATAATTAAAATATGGAATTATGTTTTAATAAATAATGAAAGGTTAAACAAATATTTGATTGTGCTTTGATTTTATAAAAATAAAACATTTTTTATTTATTATGAAGAGAAGGATATCAACTTTTATTTCTTACAATATCCAGCATCTTTAATAATTTTCCTATTCATCTACCTTAATCTGCAAATAAGATTACCTATAGTGCTATTAGAGTAGACTTATATATTCTTACTGATTATTTCTTTGATTAAAAAGAGATAATGGTGTTTTTTTCTTCTATATTATATATATAATAATGATTCTTTTTTTGCATTTTAAAATTTACCAGTAGTGATGAAGAAAATTATATACATGCAACTAAGAATTCTGGCCAATTAATATAGGAATTCATTAAACACTAGATTTAATTCATTTGTCTTAAATTGTTATGAATAATTATGTTATTATATTGAATATTGTTATTTATTTAATTTAAATGGAACTGTTTGCAATTAGTCTGTTTAATGTCATCTGTTTACTTTCTAAATTTGCAAGTAAAATGTCATTTTATATAATTTTAGTTTCAGTTACATTGTAGTTTTCTTAATCTTGCTTTCATTTCATTTATAGTTATTACTAAAAAATTTCCCTCTCCAAATTAAATCTTTTTTTTTTTTTTTGTAATTATAAGCTTTGAACTACTGTGAATATTTTAATCAAAAATCTATTTTATTATTATTATTAATGATTATTGAATTTTCTTTAAAGCTGAGAAGTGTTTTACAATTTTGGTTGAATATGTTTTAGGGCTGGGATTTCGTCCATTACCCCCACCTGATAATGTGGACAGCACATTAATTTGGTTCACTCATGGAAGTTCTCAAGAATGGGAGCATTGGACTGCCTCTTTAGAAAAATACCTAGAACGTAAGAAATTTTTATTCTTTTTTTTTAAATCAGCTGTAAGAAATTTAGCTGTATTAAATTAAATACCATCTTAAATCCTAGAACCATGTGATTGTATTGCAGAATGCTAAGTGTTTCAAGAACACTGAACGGAGAGATGTCTTTCAAGACTGGTGCATTTATAATGACTTTTTACATGACTTTTAAAAACGAATTTTTAATATCTTTTTATTGTTATGGCTTGATGTGAAATTAAATTCTGCTTGTAAAATTGCAATAGTTTAGCATTTTTTTTTTTTTTTTTTTTTTTACAATTTAATTAAGAAGTATTGAATCAAAGCTTTAATTCTTTCTGTTAATATTATTTCATCTTATTTCAAGGTATGAATATTAGTAATCATACACCATTTATATTCTTCATATTAATCTAAATTTTATTTTCAGTATAAATTCATCCTATTCTTTGATGTAATGATATGTATTTCATGTTTTCATTAGTAAAGCTTGTATCCTTGAATCAATCTTAAATTAGAATTTGTATCTTTTTCATTGTTATAAATTCTGTGGGTTCTTTGAATCAAAGTATTGAACATATCTTTATTTTCTAGAAAGTCGTAAATCTGTCATGCATAGTCAAATAAATAGAATTAATTTTACTTTTCTTCCTATGAATTAATGGAGGAGTGTAGCCTGATTTGCAAGATGTCTAACAAAGGCTCACATTTTTATTTCTTTATTAATTTGTATTCTACATCCCTGATTGCAATGTGCATTGTTGAAAATTACTCGTCTTTTATAGTTTCTGATAAAAGAATTGACGAGTTCTATTTCATTAGACTGGATGTTAATTCTTGGACATTTCATGCTTTTTGCATAATTTTTTCAAAATATTTTACTGTCATTATAATAGAACAGCAACTTTTTATTTTTATTACTAATATTAATCCTTATCCTTAAATTCATTGGCCTTCTTGTTGATGTGAAAATTAAATAATGGATTATCAGTAAAAATAGTTTTGCTTCATGAAGTTGTAAATATTAGCTATCACTTTAAAGTTAATTGTAATTTAAGAATTTAGTTCTTGTAATTTCTTAGGCTGGGGTCCTATTAGGAATCTAAATTTATAATATAAATGAGGTTAATTCTGTAAGCCTTATCTATAGATATGGCTTATGATTGCAGGTTATTTCAAGTGTATAAAAGTGTTAAACTGTGAATTTTTTTTTCACCTTTAAATATTTTGGTAATCAATAATATAAAAGTGATTTTTGTATTAATTAATATTTGTAGATAAACAGTACTTGTATAAATAATGAATTTAAGTTTTGTATAAATATTATTGTGAATATGTGTGAAAATATATTATTGTGAATATGTGTGACATACTTAAGCCAATGGGGGGGGGGATTTTGAAACAATACAGAAATAAAGTAATCTTCAGATTCGGTTTTGAGGTATTCAAAATAAATTTCAATTATGGATTATATTTTAACTATATATCAATAGAAATTTCAAGGAGCTGGATGAAAATTTGAATTGTCAACATATTTCAATTAAAATGCTTAAAATTAATCAAGTTGTAATATTTTTTTTTGTTTAGCTGTTCACTATTCAATTTGAAGCAGTATTTATTCATATTTCAACTACATAATATAATATCAAATTAAACATTGGAACTTGAACATTTCAGGCATTTCTTGGATGCACATAAATAATTACTTTTCTGGATATTTAATTCAATTTTTTTAATTGCTTATTGAGAATAAGTGTTGTAAAAGTCATTGTTTCTAAATTTAAAAAAAAAGGCCAAGAAATAAGTCATATGGTACCAAAGGAAAACTTTAATTTAACTCGTAAAAAAATTTTAATGAAAAATATTTTTTTTTTTTTAAGTTACCCTTAAGTTTGTGTATTATTTGCAAAAAAAGTTATTCTTTTGAAGTAATAAAAAATTTTGATTGCTGTTAATGTCTTTTGTATTTTTCAGCTTACAAAGGTGGTCGTCAATTTGGGGAACATGTGCAGAACTGCAAAATAGATGATCACTTTGAAGGAAACCGTGTTTGTCAGTTTGATTTGGAAAGTTTAGGTAATGATTGTACATATGCAAACAATTTTGGATATGATCTTGGAACACCTTGTGTACTTCTAAAGATAAATAGGGTAAGATATTTTTCTGGAAATTAAATCCATATATTTGAAATTATGTTATTTCTGTGCTTGTAAATTGAGTAATACAAATATTTTGCTCAAAAAAAAATGTATCTAACTATGATTAGTGACTGTTCAATTTGACAGTATTTATGAAATTGCAAGTTACTGCTTTGCCAATGAGTGTCTGTTGCAGTTATTGAAAATTCTATGTGATTAAACAATTTTCAGTTTATTTATACAATTTCTATTTGCAGAATACCATTGGAATTTAGTTAAAACTGAATTCTTTAAAAATATGTCAAAGTATTTTAATTTTATGTGGAATATATTTAAGATTATTCATTAATTCAGTTGTTCCCCAAGTTTCAATTTGCATCTGGTTAATGGTATCTTGTGTAATTCATATTCATCTGATTCTTTTTGTAAAAAATGCAAACTGAAAGAAATGTTTTGAAGTTACTCCCTAATTGATTAATTATTGTTTTGATTTTAATAGTAAATTATATTTTTAAGGAGGTGAGTTTTATGTGTTATATTTGTTGAAGCAATGACCTTAATTGCATGGATTTTCAGTTTTTTATTAATTTTATCAAATCATGATGACCAGTTGATTTGGATGGTGATCTTTTATTGATTCTATCCCTCTTAAATGATTGTATTTCATTTGGATTATTGTAAGTTGCTTCTATAAAAGTGAAAAGAGAAAATTATATGCATTATGTTTATGACATGTTTTCTTGCACTCTTTATATAAAAGTAATAAAATATTAATTTTATATCTTTTCATTTAAAACTTAGTGTTTTCTCATAATAAATCTTTTAATATTGCTTTTTTTTACATTTGATATATATTCTTGCTATAAAATTATGAATATTGTTTGAATTTCAATTCTTTATTTCATGCCTCGCTAGCACTTCAGATTGTGAAGGATATCTAACTAAATGTTGCAACATATATAAATTTTTTTTAGCACATCAATGTTAAAAAAAAAAAAAAAACTTTGAATGCAATTATTTTTCTTGTACTTTTTATTAGGAAATGTTAAAAAGTCATTTTATTTAATGGTTTCAGTAATAGATTAGTATATGCAGTATTAATGAAGTTGTTCACATATTAGGTGTATGAATAATAGAGATTTGTTAACTAATATATCCTTTAAAAATGAACAATAGAAAAATATGAATTGAACAAAAATAAAATTGGAATTCAAAATTTATTTTAATTTTTCAGTTGATAATCCTGGGTTATTAATCTTAACATTGGTTCCTGTAAGAAGTTAATAATTTTATTGGTATAAAAAGTTGACATGATTCTTTAAAGAATGCAAACTTTCTAATTTAATTTATTACTAATGATGTATTGTAAATGACAAACACTACTTTTTTTAATTGAGCTTGTAATTGAAGGGTACTGCAGCATTCTTTGATGTACTACAGATTCAATCTTTGATGTTGATGAAAAAATACTTAGTATATATCAAAAGTGTATTTTTAATATTTTGCTCTCCATGAAATCAGTAAAATATATTGTTGATCTTTCTGTCTGCTGTATTAACATATTGTCACATTTCTGTTGTCTAACAAAGTGTACAGATTATATTAAATTGTAAGAAAAAATATTCTAAAAGTTTTCTCATCGCTCAATCGTAGACATTATAACCATAAAGTAACTCGGGGATTAAAAAATTTGTTTGACCTACTAATCTTACTGGTGAAAATTTCAGGCCATAAACATTTTGAATATTTGAACTGCAGTGAATGTTGCACCTATTCATTTTTATCTTTTAACTAAATATGTTTTGTTCTTGTTATTTATTGTAATGCTTTAATGTATCATTTTCTCTAAAAGGGAGTTATTTCATGCATTGATGTTCCAATTTTTCTTCTTTAATTAATACATTACTTGAACCAAACTATAATAATGGACACATATTTTAATGTTGTGCTTTTATTTCACATTTTGTACAAATGCGATGGTTTTATTTCACATTTTGTACAAATGCGATGCTTTTATTTCACATTTTGTACAAATGCGATGCTTTTATTTCACATTTTGTACAAATGTGATGCTTTTATTTCATATTTTGTACAAATGCGATGCTTTCATTTCATATTTTGTACATTAAGCCTTTAAATTTTTGTTACTTTCAGCATACTAGTTTGCATTCTTTGCAAACAAATAATATTCTGATTTTCAGCTTAATTTTGCTTTCTTTACCATGAATAGTAAAAGTAAATGTTTTTTAGTCCTAAACGACATTTCCTGGTGCATATAGGTTGCTACTTTAATCAATAATGAAACATAAAGATAATGGTAATATTTAAGAATTAAAAAGTTGTGAAATAATTTCTCTTTTTTAAATAAAATCTTTAGATGGAATGTGCAGCTAGAAATTAATAAATTTGATGACACATAAAATTTAATTTTGAGAATTATGCTATAGATTGATTCTGAAGTTTTGAAAATTGAAAATGAGTAAAACTTTCCCCCCAGGTATATATATAATATACTAAGCTTGTTATAGTGACTGAAAATATTAATCAGTTGAATTTCCCCTTTGCTATATTTCATTCACAATCAGCAACATCTCGACTTAACAGAAATAGGACAGTCATTTTTTTCAAACACTTCAACATATAGTGCACTAGACATTGGAGAAATATTCAGCACATGTTTTGCTTATAGTTTCTTTAATTCATTTACTCAGAATTTTTTAAAATCTGTTTTGAACTTGAAAGCTTTTTAAAAAGTTATTTTATAGTTTTTCACAGGTTAGATTTTTACATTTAATACATGATCTTTTTAAAGAAAAACACCTTTAAATGCTTTTGAATGGTATGCTTCAGTTTTGCTATATATTGATTTCATACATCTTGTGCTTTAAAACAGTCTTCTCTGGAATAATTGGTTACACATTTTCATTTTTAGATATATGGTTGGAAACCTGTTCCATATTCAAATGACTCATTCCCATCAACAATGCCTGACCACGTAAGGCAAAGATATGACCCCAACTATGTATATATATCATGTGCAGGAGAGGTACGACTGTTACGCATGTTCTTCATTTTTAATGCCTTGATATCAGAAATTTATGTACTACATTACTGCTTAAAAATTTATCAGATTTTTTTCCTTGTTCAAAGGGCTGCAAATTTGTTATTGGTGTAGAATTATAGAGAAGATATAACATTTAAAAAATATGTGCATTCTGATTGATCTTATAATAAAACTCAATGTGTGTGTGTGTGTTGGCACTCTACAGGCCAGACTGTTGGACCTACAGCTACCAAATTTGGTACATGTATACCTTAGAGGTCGGGAATGTGCACCTCGGGGCCCTTTTTTTCGAATTGTTAATTAGAATTTGAATTAATTAAATTTTAAGCGAAATTCGGACGTTTTTCCGCTATAACTTCCGAAAGTAATATCGGACAAACATGATTTTAACAACAATTTAAAGATTAAAAAATTTGCTTTCTAACGGTACCAGTTTTTTTTATTTATAACGTAAGCTTCTATTTTTAACGATTTTTTAAAGCAATATTTTAACCATGTTTTTATCACGTGACTGGATAAAATAAAAGAATGCCAGAAGTTCGAATAAAAAAAAAAAACTATCATCACAAATCAAATCTAAAGAAATACAACTTTTAGCACGTGACTGGATAAAATAAAATAAATATAAAATGTGATATTTTCTTTAAAAAATAAATGCAAAGAAAAGGATACTATGATCGTTTGCAATATCTAAATAATTAATTCAATAAACCTTCTTTACAGTAAACCTGATCGAATTTAGACAGGATATGATTTGGAATCCTGACTTAATGGCATATTTCTATTATCGTTTGCAATATCTGTTTCATTAATTCAATATTTTTTTTTCATTTTAAAATGTGATAGTTTTTAAAAAAATTAATGCAAAGCTAAGGTTTCTATAAAGCCTGCAAAAGCACGTCAAAGGGGAAAAAAAATTAGGTTTTATCACCGTGTTGCCATCATTTTGACTTTGATTTTAGAATTTAATAAAAAAACTATCATCGCAAATTAAATCTTAAAAAAAGGCAACTTTTAGCGTGACAACTCACGCTAAAAGCTCACGTGAGTTAAACAACTCACGTGACTGGATAAAATAAAATAAATGTAAAATGGGATATTTTCTTTAAAAAATGCAAGGCAACGGATTCTATGATCATTTGCAATATATAAATCATTAATTGAATAAATTATCTTTATTTATACAGGATATGCATTCAAATTCCTTTCCAATGTCCAATTTGTAAAATATCATTAATAGGCATATATATTGTTTAATACTATAAATTTGATCTAAATGAAATAAATAAATACATTTTATGTAGTTTGAGTCAAACAATGCATTTATGAATAATGAGTTTTAGATTTCTTCATACTTTGCTCTGTGAGCCCTATTTTACAAAATATTTTTATTAATATTTTAAATAAAATTTGCTACATTAATAAGTCTTCTAAATCAATCATTAAAACTGACTGAATTATAAAATTAAAGAATATTATTAGGAAAAGTGTTCTTTTGGAACTTTCAGTCCATCATCTTAAAGAAAATATTAATTTCAGACCAATCAATGCCCGGAATTACTTCAAGTATAATGAATATGTGATTTAATTGAAAATTTTAGAACCCATTACTCATGGCAAACCAGCCAGTCGCCAAAGGCGGCTAGTTCTTAATATAGTATTACCTCAACATGTGATTTTATGTTTCCTTTTTTCCTAAAAGGCATTATGATACATACATTCAGTCCAAGTAAATAAATAAAATGGTAACAGCCCTTGATTCATTTTATTGTTCCACGTTAATTTTTTAAATTCTATTAATTTATAAAATTGATGATTATACCAGTCTTTTGTTGCATTATTTGTTTTTTTTTCATTGGTATTATTTTATACTCTGTTACAAAAAAATCAGTGTTTAAATTTAATTGTCCAATTCCTGTTCATTACTGTTATTCAATTACTTAAATTGGTCAGAAAACTTAGCAACTTCAAAAATAATTAATTATATTTTAATATAAACTTATTTTAAATTTTGTAATTCAGAGATACCATGATCTTCAGTAGAATTAGATTGATCATTGTGTTCTCTTTGGTATTGGAATGGAGAAATTAACATTTTTGTTTTAAGATCTAACAACAAAAATCATTTCATCAGATCTAGCACATTTTTAAACTGTGTATGAAAAATAAGATGACAAAATACACTATAAAGTTTTACTGATATTTTGTAATGAAAGTAAAAGTTTTGTTACTCTTAAGTATTCAAATCATACTTTGTTAAATAAAAATTTTAAAAAATTTGGAAATCAATAGAACTTGTCTGCTTTAAAGTAGTTTTTATAGCTAAAAGGCTGCTTGGTCACTTTGTTTAATAATTGGACATTTTTTAATAGAAGGGTGAAATATAAAGATAATCAACAATATTATCGATAATTTTTTGAAATATAAAAATCGTTTTTCAAGCTTTTGTTCTGAAAAGAATTTGTTTCTCCAATAAATGTGAGCCTGCTATAAAAGTTAAGGTGTGAATTATGTAAAAATAATGTTCTGCATTTTATTTTTTATAATGCAATGTTATTGAATATGAGTAAAGAGATTCTGATATTTTACTGAGTTCTGAAGAATGTTTGAACTAAGAAGTATTCTTAATTAGTACATTTTTTTTATCATATATCATTATGTATTTTAAAGCTGTCATGAAAATCTGACTTTTATTAAGCTTTATTTGTTTTGTACAATGAATATTTAGTGGGAAAGTAGTTAACTTGCTTTTTAATGTATCAGATGCTACAGAACTGGAATATTTTTTAATACTTTATTTGAATTGAACATCTATTTTAATGTTTATATAAAATAGTAAATTTTAATAGTTAATTAATAATAATTATGGTAAATCCCAACTCTAAAAATATAGCCATGTATACTGTTTCTCTAAAGTATAATGTTGATGTACCCATAGAAGATTTTAACGCAAAATGACCTCTTAGATTGCTTTATGAGGTTTATCAGTAACTCATATTTCTCTTATGGATTTGATTGGGTCTGCTCTTTCTATTCATTTATGTTTGTTCAATGCAAAATGATTTTAAAATAAATGATTTTTGGATTCTGTTGTATTTTTTGGGTTTCTCTGAATGTCTCTTCCCCTTTCTCAGAATCCTGCCGACAAGGAAAACATTGGTCCAATTCGCTACATTCCTGAGGATGGAAAAATTGCAAAGTACTATTTTCCTTTCACTAACTTGGACGGTTATCTCTCCCCATTTGTGTTTGTGAAGTTTCTGAAGCCAGTCACAGGGGTCCTCATCAACATAGAATGCAAAGCGTGGGCGGCCAACATAAGACACGACCGAACTGATCGCCTGGGCAGCGTCCACTTCGAGTTGATGGTCGATTGATCTGCTTTAATTATTTTTGCTTCCACTCATCTCACACTCTAGATGGAAAAAAAAAACTTTATTTTAGCAACCCAGGATTAAAACTATTGAATTTTCACGATTTTAGAAAGGAAAGGCTGCCTCTATATAAGAATAAATAAATATATATATACACACCACATGAGTATAAAAAATATAGACTTCATAGCTAATTATTAAATCTTGTGCCTAGCTGAAGTGACGTGGGTCACGACTGTTGTATGTATTAAAGCTTAGAAATTTCCTGCCATAGCATTGAGTGGGGAGACAATCCTCAGAAAACCAGTTTTCTCTTCTCTTTATTCTACTGTCCTGTTAGACTCAGCCACTGTAAATGTATTTTTGGGACTTTTACACTGGTTAGGTAGCTGCTTTCTATAAAGAGGAAAACATCAGTTTCTATAGCAACTGAAATGTAAATATTGTTTTTGTTACTCTGTGGGTTTTCTTCCTTTTCCCTTTTCAATAATCACCGTTACTATACTTGGGACATTGTTTTATGTGTGAATATATCTGCCAGTTGAAAACTAAACAAAAGTTTATAAACCTAGCTTATAATAATTTTCCCCATAAATTATTATAAACTAGGTTTACTTTTTGTTTAATTGTATTGTTTCTCATAACATGGAATTTATACTCGATACAAAACTCTGTACTAAACGATCGCTTAAAATAGACATATTATCCTTGATGCATTTTGCTTACGTTCTATTTTATTAATTTCATTTCATGGGTACACATATTACAAAAAATTTGTTTCTTTTTTGAATATTTAGGACCCCCCCTACTAAGTAAATTATGTAAAACTAAAATAGATCTTATTGATTCCTAATTTTAATTTATTTGCCCTTCACCCTTCTACTAAATTAATGAAGGAAACATAGAGCTTAATGGTTTGAGTTAAGTGCTTTTAATTATTTTTATTGCATTTTAGAATAGTTGCTAGAGCCATAATTTTATGATTGGTTACTGAAAACCAATCGGCATTTCATTCATAAATTAAAATTCATTTTGAAGGATTTTTTTTTCGCTCTAAAATAACATTTATCTAATAACATAAGAAATTTTCCCCATTAGAAATCCATTTTAAGGGATTTAATAAATATCAAATGGCAGGTATTAGAATTTTTCTCTGTCTCTCTCTTTCTCTCTGTTACTAGAATTTCGTTTTAATTTCTCCACCTAGTCCACTACCCAACACTTCTAAAACTATTTATACTCCTGGCACAAAACTACAACTATTTTATGTATAGGTATTAGTTGCCCTTTCATTTGACTCATAGAAACCAAAGTGTAGGCATTGAATAAAAGAGGCACCAAAGCAGCAATACATGCAGATTAGTCAGATGCTGCCGTGTCTTTCATCACACTGCCCATCAGCAGCACATTTGTTTCTGCCGATGTCTCAATTTTTCCAGAAACGTTTGCTATTATTTCGGGAGTTTAGAAGAGTACAATGCAAATGTAGTTTAGCGTTTCTCAGACTCAATCTGTACTGTATTTTTTTAAAAATATATATTTATTATTGGCCACTTTTTTTGTCTGTTATTCAAATTTTTTAAGAATTTTTTTGACATTTGCAGTTCTGTCTCTAGTATGCTTGAAACTCATTTGTTGAAGTATTTCAAGAAAATAAGATAGTGCTTTCACCAAATAATTGTTAGTTTAAGTTTTTTTTTTTTTAATTATTGGATTTGAGAATTAATGGGATTTTTATTCTTGATTTATGTTCAAATTATGTACTGAAAATAAAATATCTTTTTCTTATTTGGTTTTTACAGAAAAATTGGAAATCATTATAAAAGTCGCATTTTAAAAAAATTATTATTATTATTAACATTAGAATATCATAATGATCACTTTAACATTCTGTTAAACCAGAGACAGTTATATATATTATTTCATTAAATATGGAATGGATTTTTAAGAGAACTAATTTTTGCTATAGGTATATTTGCTTAAACTCTTTATTAGAACTTAATTAATGATGCACTGTTATTTTATATTTATCTATGCGTTATTGGATAACATTCTACAGAGAGTCTTGAGAAATGCTAATTTTATGAAATAATTTGTTTTAAGTCTATAATTTTCTCCTCTAGAATATTAGAATGTTCTAGTGAATGTAAATTATTTCTTGAAAATCAGGTTACATTTCCTGATGAGTGTGGAAAATTATTTATAAGATGTTACAAGAAATATGTTATTGTGTGTGTGCCTTTTAACAGATGGCTAGTATTAATGGAGAGTATGATATTTTACTATAATCTTATTGAATATGAATGTTGAGATAGGCTCTGGCTTGAATTTGGATTTTTTTCTAATTATAATTTTATAGTAATATAAATCATAATTTGATGCTGTTTTATGATAAAAAAGATTTTAGTCACTTTATTGTATTTTTTATCTGAGTTTTATGACTTTTATTATAATCCTTTATTGTTGTTGGAAAATTTTTACTTTTTTTTCTGTTTTCATTTTATTTTTTATGGTATTATGTGACAGCATTATTCTTATTCCTTTTTGTTTTCTTTGCAGTAGCTCAAAAATTGTGATATTTGCTTTACATTCCAATCATAATGAATGTACAATTCGTATATTCAGTTCATTTGTTTAAAATTTTGTGAACAGTTATCCTGGTGAATGTTATAAAATATTTGCTTGTATATTTGCTATTGGATTTTGTGTTAAAAATGTTAAGTTACAGAAATATTTCATTGTTAATATTTTTTTTTTTTTGTTTTATCATCATTGTTTATCTGTAAGAATCTCATATATAAGAGGTAAGACTATATTATATGTTATTTTATCGGACCAATTATAACAGTTTATTTTATTTGAAATACAGTATGCATTTATGTACTTTTTTTTCTTTCAAACTTTGAAATTTGATTTTAGAATGTTAATTTTAAAATGTTTGTTTATATTAAAAATATACCATGAAGTCTTTAAGGTGTTTTGCTTATATTGAAAATTGCTCCTTACTAACTTTGTCATTTATTTATAATACTTAAAATATTTTATCTAATTGTCTTAATTTTTGGGGGTAGTTTTAGGAAAGTAAATGATGGTTTGTTTTTATTTGCATTTTTTTGCAATCAATTTATAATTTAATTTTTTGTTCTTTATTAATTGATTGTACTTATTATTTTATATTCCATTAATCATTTTATGATGTTAAAAAGAAATAAGAATAAATGTTTTTTCATATTATTTCTTAAGATTTATTTGAAAAAAGATTCTGACTCCTCACTGTAGGAATGATTTTTATTTCTGAAACTCAAAATATTTCCTTTATGATCTGACCATCTATGTCTCTCTATATGTAACGTTATGTTTTATCTGGATAAATAATTGTATAGACGCAATCTCATTGTTGTAATATTTTTTTTCTTAATTTCAAGAGTTTTTTTTTTTATAGTTTATATTTTTACAGTATTCAACTTTTTAGAAACCTTGTATTTATTTATTTCATGTTACTTCAGATTTATTACAAATTAATATTATTGCAGTTGATTTATCAAAAACTCCATGAATTCATTTGCTTGAGGCTTTTTTAATTCTTTCAAAAATTCATTAACTTCAGAATCTTTTGTAGATGCTAATATGTTAGTTCTTAAAATGCTGACATGGAAACGGCTTAAAAATTTTCATCTTTGAATTGCTTTCTTTCTATCGATAGATAATTAATTTTATGAAAGTTTTGTTAGCATAAGATAAATATATGTAAGAATATTCATTTTAAAGGGATAATAATTTTTAAATATTCTGCTGACTTAGCAGACTAATTTAGACATTTATTCATAAGCATAAATTAGCTAATTGTCAATCTATTTCTTTCCTGCTTTAGAATATATATCTTGTTAGCTTTTTTGTCATATTTAATTGCTAAATGATGTTCAAAAATTCTTCCAGCTGACATTAACTGTCACTGAAGTGTATAGATATGATTTGATAGTCTGTTAGCTAGATATGAAAGCTACATAGATTATGTCAACAAATCATTTTTTACATTTTTGCGATTCTGAGAATGCTTATTTCAAGCAAGCAGGTGTTTTCTTTTTTAATTATTAAAGTTTCAAAATAGTAGAAAGACAGATAGGGAAAAATCGTTTATATTTTGCTTCTGCTGTTTCAGCAATTGTTACGGTTGATACATAGATTTAATAGCAGTTAAGTTCCAACTTCTTGTGTGTGAATCTTGGGAACGATAAGAGTTTAAATAAAAACAAAATATATATATAAGCTTAAGTGTACTTTTATGTAGCAGAGGAAAATATTTCAAATATAAAACGACTGCCATATTGTTACAGTGTATTTAAGGAAATTGTTTTTTATTATTATTTTGCTTTGGTTTATGATGATATCATTTTTATTTCCCATTTTTTCCCTTCGTGTTTTATCATTCCATTTGTAATAAATAAAACATTTTGTGATAATTTTTTTAATCGTTTCTTGGTACTTTTGTACGATTTTATGTATATCAGCAAAGCATTTTCATATCACCTACAATACCTGGTGGTAAGAGGGTAGCTTTTACTGTAGAACCAACTGCTGAATTGTTTGTTTATGTGTTACATTGTACAAAAAAAGGAGTTAATAAAGGCTGTAATGTGGCTGTTTTGTTTCAAAGATCAAATTATTATTATTCCAAAAAATGCATATGCTGTGTACAGAAAAATATGGAGTCTTTGAAATATTATTTTACCTCTTTATTTTCAGATAACTCATAAAAGGGAAGTTCTAAATAATAAATGCCATATTAACCCTCCGGGCGCCCAGTTATTCTGAGTTGGCTTGTCAAAAATTTCCCTCCATCCGTCAATAGGTTGCTTCAAAAAAATATCAGCTTCACACGAGACAGTGTCCGAAAAATAAACGAGCATTTTTCACTTCCCCTCTTTCTCAGCTGCGGGGTGCCCATTAACCCAGTGGGGAGACTGGTTTGTAATCTATCTGGTTATCTTATCTTACTGATGACCACTTCCCTCCCCTCCATTCTTCACTCACCAACTTTTTTTTCGTATTAGCAATATGTAAATTCGAACTAAACGGCGATATGAATTCACATGTTTGAAAGGGAAAAATATTTTGCATAGAGGTCTTAAATTTGTGAACTAATTTTTTTTTATATAATTAGATTGACTATCTCATATCTGTATTATTCCAACATTTTTACAAAAGACACTATGCTATTAATTGTTTTTTTCTTAAAAGTATATATATATAAAAGAAGAAAGGCATTTAGAAACATAAAATTGCTGATGACATGCTACACATTTAAACTTTTTCTGCATATAATATAAGTAATATTTAATGTGAATAAATATTCTTTTTTCCGAGTGCATATAATTTTCAAAATTTGTGTTTCCAAAAATTTATTTTTAGACGCGTAATTTAAGATATCTTTTTCACTGAGAGGTGAAAAATTTACATCTTAATTATAACATCACACCAATTAATGTCGTTGCTCTTTCATAGAGAAGCATGTGATTCGATAATTCTTTACTTTACAAAGCTGCATTTTAAAGCTTTTGGAATTTATATAAATGTTGGAAAATATCACTTGAGGTGTTCTTGCATTTAATATTAATAGGATATTTTTGTTTCTAACTCAAAATGAAAGACAATTTTCAAAGGATATTGAAAGAAAAGAAAAGAAATTTTTCACTAATTTGTTTTGAAAATTTCCAATTGATGAAATCAGTTTTTAGTGAGATATGAAGCGATATTAATTGCAATTCACTCACAGTAGTAGCCGTGATTTAATTTATATGTAAAGGTCTTATAGCCTTAGTTATCTAAATATTTGTATGAAATCAAAACGCCTTTGTAAAAAATAATAAATTGTGATTTTTTAAAAATATGATTAAAAAAAATCATTTAATACATTTCTACCTGTTATGAATAAAAAGTTATTTGTCAATTTTAGTACAGTTTTTTTGTTAAATCAAATATCACTTTTGGCAAGAAAACACTTTTCAGCGCTTCAGCACAATACGTCTTAGAATCTATCTTTGAAAATATCAGAGTTAACAAATAGGCACATTTTTTTAAAAATTCTGAATGACAGAATATGCAAGCGTATGAATCGAACGTTCCAAATTAAGTAATACCGTACTTGTCATATTCCTAAATGATATCAAAGCAAAACAGAATATAAACCGAAATTAAGGCTATTGGAGATGATAACAAGAGCATGTTTGTAGCAACTAAGCAACTTTCAAAATTAATTTTACTAATATTCAACTAAAATTTTTGGGTTGATTCTTCAAACATTTTTTTAAATGTTTTTCTAATTCAAAAAATCTGATCTTGAAGAAACTGAAGTGTCTTTTTGAGACTAAGTATTTCATATTTAAATAATATTTGTTTAATTTATATTAAGTTCAAAAATCTACAGCTTATTTCAGTGATTTATTAAAAACGAACTGAATGCAGAAATAATACAGTGATTAATGTATAGAATACGGTACATTAATCACGAACAAAATCGGGTATAAATCCAAAATTAAATTTAATAAAGTAGCGAAAATTTAATTTGCATTGAGCATTTTATTTCTATTTCCAAGCTAATGTTCATTTGATTATAATCATTGGGCTGACGATTCCTATTTCTTCATGACACTCTAGTATAAGTCACTAAAATGTAAGATTTTTTTTCTTTTCAAAATTTAATTTTTGCAAATATTTTGCAACTATTAGTATGATATCATTTGAAATTATAGAAACTTTTTTAAATAGTTTTAGAGAATTATTATTTCGAATTGGGATTAGTTGCAATGTATATAAAGTATCTCATACGTCACATTTTAAAAATTGTTTACTAAATATTTTAAAGTGCTCATGAAAACATTCTTTCATTCATCATCAAAGTCTTAATGATGTCTTTACTCTTGATTTCATCAATTATGGCATATAATGTGAAAGATTCGCACATTGTGTTATTTAAATAAGCCATTATAAAGTTCTTGACACTTTAAACATAAGTTACTGTTAAAAAAAAGCAGATATTTTTTTCTCAACGTTAAGGAAGTAACGACGGACTGTTACGGTAAAGAAACAAAATTGATTTCAATTTCATTTCTATAAAAAGAAAATGTTACAAATTATTTCTAAAATTCTGAATTGTTTATAAAACCTGAATAAAAATTGTCCTGAAAACGAAAATTTTGTCTTTGGAAAGCTAATCTTTTGAATTTTAATGTGACACTATAATTGTCAATAAGCTTTTCTGCTTGATTAAATTTAAATTAATATTTAATAAATATAAAATTAGTAATTTTTAAAAAGATTCTAATTGTTGATTATCCATTGGTCAGGAAGTATTTATGTACCAAATTTTATAAATCCAGGACCAACTGTTTATGTTAATTTTTTATTTACTTTGTTTTCTAGCTGTTTTCTAATTAATTTTTTGGTGATTTTCGCTTCTTGCGACTTTAACAGTTAAAACGAATTTAACAGTACGGCTATTATAATTATATTACAATTTTTGATTCGGAAGCTATAATATAAATTTACATTACTGCGAATTAAATTAAATAAAACAAAAAATAAATTAAATTAATTTAAACACAAATAAATATTAAAACATGAAATTCCTTGCAAGTCTTTAAGCCGTATTTAAAAAAAATGAAAAAGAAAATTGAAATATTTTTACGTCAAAAATCAAATTTTAACAAACAGTCTTGATTTCTTAACTGAAAATATGTCAACGCATTCATGTCATGAATTTTGCGGCAAAGTAGTTAAATAAATATATAAAATAAATTCCTTTTATTTTTGTTACTGTTTTGAAGGAGTTAGATGTATTTTAAAATTGTTTAATAGCAACATTTTAAGAGAAAATCTATTTAAAAATATTTTGCTTTATTAAGGAATGAATTCTGAAGTTATTATTTTGGTAAGTAAAATTTAGTGAGAAGATTTTTTTTTCTCACAAGTTTCCGAAAACCACATGAAATACCTCCTACTTAAATCATTTAACGATAAGGAATTCTTTTATGACCGCTAAGTGCTTCTAGGCGGCTCTCTTTAGGGGGTTATCGTAAAGTAATCTATCACTGACAAGAAGGTCATTAACCGAGGGGGACGGCACAGAAGAAAAAACACGTCTTCGCCCTTTTCGACGCTTCAACTGAAAGTAGGAAAAAACCGTTTGCGCCCGTCTCGGAAACAACTGAACAGAGCGAAAAAACACGGTTACGCCCTTTTCGGAGAGGATGTGCCTTCCAGAAAAAAACGTCTCCGCCGCTTGGAGGGTTAAATGCAAAGCATAGAAATTTGTTTCTAATGAGCAACTAATATAGGAAAGCTTAATTATTGGCTTTTCTTCTGTTTAAAAATGATCCTTGATTACTTTTTTCTCCAGTGTTAATTTGGTTTGTATTTCAGATAAATTTTTGCATTTATTTGTGAAATGAACTGGTTATTTTATTTGTCTGATTTCATTCTTAGAAACTTAATTTCATTACCTTTTTTTTTTTTTCACAAGTTTGATGAAGTTTGTAATAATTGTTAAATCGCACACCAAAAAAAATGCCTACTAATCTGTAATTTAGCTTTAAAGAGCAATTCCTACTTTAAATGCATCTTTGTCAATGAGATTTGACTTTATTCTAAACAGAATAGAAATTTATTTCTCATAAATTCATTTTTTAAACATAAAAATGAAATTTGATGAATTGTTCAAAATTGTAATGCAATTTAAGTTAATATTAATTTTATTTTCATTTAGTTGTGGGTTTAATTTCATTTACACACTACAGTAAGTTTGGACATTAAAAAAGCAGATGGTTAAATTTCATTCTGTCACTTCATTTCATTTCTTTCACTTGATTTTAGTAGTGTCTGTCAATATTGCAGATCAGTCTTTTTAGGTAGAAATTTCTAGCAACTGTCTTTTAAAATATTAGTAAAAATAAATATGTATGTAAATGTTTTTAATATCTGAGATTGTTTAAAGGATCTCTTAAGAATATTTTTTTAAGGAATTTCATTCCCCCCCCCCCAAAGATTCAAATACTAGTTACCCATTCATTGAAGGGTTGTTCAATTTGTCTCGATTTGTAATAATTATTATTATTGGTTCTTCCAATCTCCAATGAGGAGAGTTCACATCGATGACGATTGATCATGAGAATGTTGAGATAGATGGAGCAAACTGCCCGAGGTAACGGCAATTATTTATACATGCTTTAACGCTCTTCAAACATGCTGGCTAAAAATTACTTTTACATCTGAAGGCCTCATCTCACAGCGGAATATCGTCCGCACTTTTCGTCAGCAAACGACCACGAAAGTGAC
Organism: Argiope trifasciata; assembly: GCA_026543055.1. Taxonomy (NCBI): domain Eukaryota; kingdom Metazoa; phylum Arthropoda; class Arachnida; order Araneae; family Araneidae; genus Argiope; species Argiope trifasciata. The sequence goes on from JAPMOQ010044827.1 coordinate 555,862, forward strand.
GTCACTATCGAAGTTTCACATGATTGGTGTTTGCAGACACAATTTCCGTGCCTATCGTCGGCATTGTCAAGCTGATTAAAAAAAGCTGGAGGTGACGAAAAACTTGCTTGATTGATTCTTGAGAGTAGAAACGGAAAACTGCTGACGATATTTCCCCATGTGATAAGACCTTTATATTTAGAAATAAAGGACGCCGGTTGTCTTAAATATATTTATTTGATGACCAGCAGTGCTCCAGGCACCGTTATTTACAAACAGAAAATTACACAAAATAATCACATTCTGATGCACCATCTTTTCCAGAATAACCTTTTAGCTTTTACGGCGCAATTTATACTTCTTCCGTTGCATTAGACATGCCAAATAAAACACGGTTGTTCACAAAAGCGTATTTGAGAAGTCTCCTCTGACTGCATCAAGTTGGCTGACTCATGGAGAATGGCGCTGCGCGGGCATGCGTCGGCTTGAACTTTTTTCGAAACCTAGTCCGTGCAAACCTCGAGTGTGGAAATGTCCGAAAGCCAGAAAATGAGTTAATTGAAACTAAAAGCACTTGGATTTGCCATAGCGAATCAAAAATGTTAAATATGCCTTAAGCCATATTTATCGCACTGAATGAATAACCTCAACTTTTTAATCGCTTTACACGAATTCATATTATTCGCGAGCATTTACTAGAGTCTACAATATTGAACTTTTTCGCGGTCTTTGTTACAGGAACCGAAATGGCACGCGTCACATTTTCCCTCCCAATAAAGCTTCTTACTGAATTTGTCTTTTGTTTTGTACCGCTTGTTCTCAAACAACACAGGAACGTCCGCAAATGAAGGGAACATTTCAAAAACAAATTGGGCGTGGCTCTCTGGTGATTGCCTCTTAACAGATTGCTCTGTGACGTCACTGGAGGGGGGGGGAAGCGGCGGAAAACAAGGATTCGCTTCTGGGGCGCTTAGTCAAATTGCATTGGGTTTCTCGTGCGATTGCGAATCACCATTCCGCATTCTCTAGAGACAGTTGCGTGTGCTAATCACGCGCGCGTAATGTACCACAAGTGGACTCGCCCAAATGAGTTCGGATATAGAACGGCTGGCGCATTAGCATTCGCTGGTTCGAAATAGCCATGTAGTTGATTCATGTCAGATAATAACCCTATTAATCAGAAGAAAGAAATGGTGCGATTTTTGTGTGAAAAGGGATTTCTTGGGGACGGACGCCGCGATTTTGTTTCACGGACAAATGCCTTTTGCATGGTGGCGACTTAACTGCACCATGGATACAAATGACGGTCATCCCTCTCAATAAAATAAAGAACAAAAAAAAGTATTGTTTAAGTTGTCCCATTCCCTAAGATATTGTTCTATAAATATTTCGAAAGAGAAATTACTTAAAAGATAAAAATAGGGCATTGATAGTTCTACGCTCATTTTAAAACTAATAATAACATTTAATCGTTTTTAATGCGACTTCGGATTTATTAAAAGGTCAGAAAATTTGTGACGAATTATGATTTATTACTTTGGCTTTCAGGAATTTTGTGTCACTTTGTCCATGGAGATAATTCTGTTTTGAGAGATCCAAAATGTGACTCATCGCTCTGTATTTGTACCATGAGCCAGAAAGAAACAGCGCTCGATTTGTACGAAAGATGAGTGACTGACAATTTGATCAGAGAATTAGGAAGGCAATTTGCGGCAGAGACGTTGCTTTTCTTTGATTTTCCACATCGGGATGGACAGTAATTCCCCAAAGCGAATATGCCTCCCCTAAAAAGGCTCGATTTGATTACTGGAATGGCAGAATGTTTCGAGAAGTCTCTGAAAACAACAGAAAAGTCATTTGCGCCAGAAGAGAAAATACGACATTTAACTGCGCACCGACTTACACTATCCATTATTTCACTTTCTTTTCCACAAGAGGACACTTAGTTCTAAATGTTCGATATATATTACACGATTCCATACTGCCTTAAGAGACGGATGTGACCTCATTATTTGTAAATCGGATGCCGTTGAAACTCGCAGCTTTCAATCCGAATATCAGTTATCTAACAATGTTTTTGATTACGAAGCATTTCGTCAGTCTGTTATCGACAACAGAACTATGTGGCTAGGAGATCCAGATACCGTCTGCACAAAGATGTAAAAAAAATTGTTCTTTTGGGAAAATATAATACTGTGTTCAAGTTAGGGGCTAAAACTCCTAAGAAGCTTTTACCTGTTTCTGTAACATGATCTATGCATTCAAAATGTGTTGGATATGACTTTATACTCTGGTATAATGCTGCGATATATAAAGAGAAGGATAAAAAAACATGCTAATTTAAAGAAAATGCAGAGTGAAAATTACTTCCGTTTAACTCATTCGCCTTACAGTGTGATCGTGGAATGGTGTGACTGTTGTCACAATAGCAATGAATGCAAAAAAAGTGTTTTTTCAAATAACTTTCTACAGCTGATTGTCACAATTTGGGGCAAAAGAAATATTAAATTCGTCAATCGTAGCTGTATTGCACATTCGGAATGTTTCTTCATTTTCACGGCTGTCTGTTAACCCGTTCACTGCCACCACCCTCGCCTGATATCGGGACCCTCTATCTCATGAGATGCTCCCTTCTTTGCTATATTTGTACTGTAGTAGAGAAAGTGTCATCTAACAGCATGGGTGGTGTGGTCCTAGATAAGAACGCAACCTACGAGCTATCTCGTAGTCGGCAGTCAACGTGTTAAGTTTGGTGCTATTCCAGCAGGCAGGCAGGAAGCTACATGCAAGGGGGAATTTAATGATTAGGTTTAACTGTCCCGAAACGCCGATCCGCGCATGCCCGGGAGACAGCGGTCACTCAACGTGGCAGACGCATGCGGAGGGGAACCTGTACAGCTTCATGAAGGGGCAGTCGTGTTTTTGGGACGGGTTGAGGCTCATCAGGAGGTGGTAGTTGTACTTCTGCAGGCACTGGCTCTTCAGTCCGCAGTTGAGCATTTTTTTGCAGGAGCTGTTCGTTTTCCTGCGGGAGAAAGAGACGAGTCACACTCATGGAAGCAGAATGGAATGTTTGAAAGCAGATATAAGTACACAGAATTACATCCTTTGTGCCTGCTAGATTCGAGGCTGTTTCAATTCAATCTGAGCTCCCCGAGACTGAGTTCATTTGACTTTTATTCAACTCGTGACTGCTTACTTCTGTGCCCAGCGGGCATTCATAAAAGCAGAATGATTGATGAACATGAAATCACATGATCAGCAAAATTTTGTAAATCGGAGCCTTCTTAAGAGAGTATTTTGCAAGCCGGTATATCTCACATGTACATCGTAAGTATAATGAAATGTAATGATTATGCTTACTGTAAAATTTTTAATAATTTTGATTCTCAGTTATAAATTATATTAGAATTTTGTATCTATTGACAATAAAAGATTTTCTGAGTGCGTCCATTGATCCAACCACTTGACCTAAAGCTGCCGAACTTTGCGCATAAATGCTTTAAAGATCGAAACAAATGACTAAAACGAAGATGCATTTAAGGAAGTGATAGTTAAATCGGTGCAATTAGACTTTAAATTGCATAAGCAATTGCCTAATCTTCGTATTTACTAATCCAGCCTTGCTGGCGGTACACAATACGCGTTTCCTCCACGTCGCAAATTCATGGCTTAATCCATGTTTACGTAAAACACAATCTTTTTTAGCAAATTTTCAAACAGCCCTCCATTTCGTATCTCGATTGCCCCAAGCAACTTTCTTCAATCATTGCAAGTCTCCCCACGGGCCACTTCAAAGACATGAAAGCATCCTACTCCACTTGAGAGCATTGCCCCTCATCCCAATGAAGCCCGGAACACATCTTCAACTGCCCTGCCATTGCTACCGCCATCTTTGGACTCTCTTTCGAGGGAGGACGTTCTGTACAACCTTCAGGCTTCGAGGCCCGCTGAGCTTGACCTGAAGACACATTTGAATTTTTTATGATCCATAGAAAACGAGGAAACTAATGCATTAGCCCCACGCTCACTCCACTCCTATGGCAGGAGTGCTTCGTGATTTTGTGAATGAAGAAAGAAAACTTCTGTATATCTGTGATGAGAAACTTTGACGGCCTACAAATATATATATATATATATATATATATATATATATATATACTGATGGAAAAAAAATCCCAACACCAAGAAAGAATTATTGTACAGTAATGAAATTTTAGGAATACATTTGTCTAGGTAACATATTTAATTGATTAAAGTTTCAAGATCACAGGTAGAGCCATTTCAAATGTGAAATGTTGGTACATTAGTAACCGGTGTAACCGCCAGAATTTTGAATGCAAGCATGCAAACGTGCATGCATTGTGTCGTACAGGTGTTGGACATCAGTTTGTGGGATGGAGTTCCATGCCTGTTGCACTTGGGCGGTCAATGCAGGGACGGTTAATGCTGGTTGTGGATGACGCTGGAGTTGTCGTCCAATGATGTCCCACACGTGCTCGATTGGAGAAAGTTCTGGCGATCTAGCAGGCCAAGGCAACATGCCGACACTCTGTAGAGCATGTTGGGTTACAACAGCGGTATGAGTTCGAGCGTTATCCTGTTGGAAAACACCCCCGCGAATGCTGTTCATTAATGGCAGTACAACAGGTTGCATCACTAGACTGACGTACAAATTTGTAGTCAGGGTGCGTGGGATAATCACGAGAGTGCTCCTGTTGTCATACGAAATTGCTCCCCAAACCATAACTCCAGGAGTAGACCCTGTGTGTCTAGGCCGCAGACAGGTCACTAGCAGGCGTTCACCTGGCCTCCTTCTAACCATCAAACGGCTATCACTGCGACCAAGGCAGAACCGGTTTTCATCAGAAAACACAACAGATCTCCACTCCGTCCTCCAATGAGCTCTAACTTGACACCACTCACGTCGGAAACGGCAGTGGTTTGGAGTCAGTGGAATGCACTGTACATGGCGTCTGGCTCGGAGCTGTCCTTGAAGTAACCGATTTGTAACAGTTCGTTGTGTCACTGTGGTGCCAACTGCAGCTCGAATTTCAGCTGCAGACGCAGTACGATTAGCCACAGCCATACGCCGAATACGACGGTCTTCCCTCTGAGTAGTACCACGTGGCCGCCCGGAACCTGGTCTTCTTGAGGCAGTACCTTCCCTTGACCACTGCCGCCAATACTTATGCACAGTGGATACATTCGTGATAAGTCTTTCAGCAATATCGCGGAAAGAAAACACACCTTCTCGTAGCCCTACAACACGACCTCGTTCAAACTCAGTGAGCTGTTGATAATGGCTTCTTTGTCTTCTCAGAGGCATCCTTGACTAACATTAGCCCACTACGTCAAATCTCAACTGTAAATAACGATCACAAACCTTACAGCGCTTATTTAAAGCAAACCTCTTTGCATGTTCATAGTGTCGCTACCAGCACCACACTTACGCGCGTAGCTCGAAATTTGAATCGACGTCATCTGTCAGGTGTATAAACACGCCTACCAAATTTCGTTTATCTAGCATAGCTCCTTCCTAGTGTTGGGATTTTTTTCCATCAGTGTGTGTATATATATATATATATATTCTCTTTTTATTTGAAATTTGTGCGGAATATTTGAATAATATCTTCATAAATTTGTGATAAAATGAAGTCAGAAGTCTGGATTCAAGAGTTTTAGTTTTAATTCTTAAAATTTTGGAAAACTCCTCCAGAATAACATAATACGAAATTTTAAAAAAATCAGCTTGAAAAATTAAAATTCTAGCTTTGAGAGTCATCGCGTTACCTCGACGTACTTAATGTCACGTGCTTCCTTTGTTTGCTGTCATTGCAATGGGCCCTTTCGGATACTAGAGATGCTATCCAAGCAAGAGCGATATAAATGCCGTGGCTACATTCATATGGCCCTAATCGGCCCTCTTTTTGAAGAGCACTCACCTGCACATTTCGATGGGCACCCTCTGCCTGATGGCGTCACTCTGCACGATGATGTTCCACTTCCCCGATGAGTCCTTGGCCGTCTCGGGTCGCAGGAATCCGGTCTCCGCGTCGCACAGTGACCCCTCGTGGAAGTAGGAGGCCCAGGACCAGGCGTCGTGGCTGCCCCGCTCCTTCGCCTCCCTCTGGGTGCTGAAAGCAGTCGGGACGGTGAGAGGAAGCATTGGAACTATACGCTTTGTCCGAGTTCTAACGACGGGAGAATCTTCAGGCGAACCACGCTTTCTCGCTTCACACACCTCTCCGGAGTCCCTTATGAGTCCCCTCTGATGCCCGTCGATCCTACCGACAAATTTGTCTGTTAAAAAGGGCAGGCATCAAAGGAACCCAGAAAACCGCAAGAGGGGTCCGAGGGGGGAACACGTGGCTGGTCTGAAGCTTCTCCGGTCGTGTAGCCGGCCCTTTAAGCCGAGTTCCAACAACCTGTCCATCTATTAGGCGGGCATCAAAGGGGACTCATAAGCCGCAACAGGAATCTGAAGGGGGAACGCGTGGTTCGCCTGCTGGATGGACGCACCGTAGGAACAGCCCTTTATTTTTAGACACCTACCTGTTGCTCAACTCCGCCTTGAAATCTGAGATGTCCGATAGCTTCTCAAAGCTGTGTGGCATCTCGACGTGCATCCTTTGGATCGAGTCCTGGCAAGCAGCCACCACTTGATTCACGTACTTCCTGCAGGAAAATTTCATAAATTACTACCTGAAACCAGACTCTAGCACGAATGGGGCAATTCGCGAAATACCCACTTACGATCCAAAGAGTAATAGAAATCCGAGAAGACCGAGAACCCTCCTAATCTAAAACGCTCTCGCCTGCCAGCGCATTGACAACATGACACCAATCCGCCAATAGCCAATGTAACACGTAAGGACAGTAATAAACTCCAAGCAATTTTTTTTCTCAATTTAAACTACTTATTTTTTTCCTCTTTACTTGTGATGTAAACCAATAATGCAACATATTTTATTAAATGTATCAGTGACTCTATACTTATAATAAAACTCAATGTGAGTGTGTGTGTGTTGGCGCTCCACAGGCCAGACCGTTAGACTTACAGCTACCAAATTTGGTATATATATACCTTGGAGGTCGGGAATGTGTACCTCGGAGCCCTTTTTTCGAATTTTTATTTAGAATTTGAATTAATTAAAATTTAAGCGAAATTTCGACGTTCTTCCGCTATAACTTCCAAAAGTATGATCGCACAATGATTTTTACATCAATTTAAAGATAAAAAAAAATTAGCTTTCTAATGGTATCAGTGTTTTAATATATAACTTAAGCTTCTATTTTTAAAGAATTTTCAAAGAAATATTTTAGCTATGTTTTTGTTTTTTTAGCTCGTGACTGGATAAAATAAAAGAAATCAATGACGGAAGTTCAAATCAAAAAAATATAAATAAATAAATAAAACTGTCATCGCAAATTAAATCTAAAGATATGCAACTTTCTGCATGTGACTGGATAAAATAAAAGAAATACAAAATGTGATATTTTCTAAAAAAATAAATGCAAAGCAAAGGTTTCTATAATTGTTTGCAATATCTAAATCATTAATTCGACAAATCTTCTTTATTTACGGTAAACCTGATTGAATTTAGACAGGATATGCATTGGAATCCGATTTAATGCCATTTTTCTACAATCGTTTGCAATATCTGTATCATTAATTCAATAATTTTTTTCCCTTTTTCGCTTTTTTAAAAAAAAAACATTTTTAATATTTTGGAAACATAACCGATAATTAGAACTGACTGATTTATAAAATTAAAGAATATTACTAGGGAAACGTGCCCTTTTAAAGAAAATATTAATTTCAGGCCAATCAATGCCCGGAAGGCTAATGAATATGCGATTTAATTGAAAATTTTAGAACACATTACTCATGGTGAACCAGCTGGTCGCCAAAGACGGCCAGTAACAAATATTATTGCTCAGCCTATTTTGCTTGTCACCAATCACCATTTCAGCTGAATGGAAGATGAAAGGCCGCCGAGCCTAGGGTGCTTCCCAAGAGCCCCCCACATCATTGGCATCGCAGGAAGAATCGTGCAGATCGTGAGCAGGGTGTCTGGCATCATGCAATAATTCACAATCAGCTGACATTTTGGTGTGAAAACATGGATGAAATGTAGCAGCATTCAAAAACATTTTTTAGTTATAGCTCAGCAGACTTCAAAATTATTATTTAATACAACAGTAAAATGGCGTCAACTCTCTTTTTGGCATATGCACTTTATATTCAGAACTACTTTTTTTACAAAATTTTTTGACGTAATTCGTATTTTTAGAGACAAAATTTTTAAATCTGTCTTTCACTCATTTACTGATGTGCAAGAGTTTTAAAAGTTTCTATTCTTAAGTGTTATCTAGATAATAATGCATTTTTTAAATAATTTAGATATCAATTAATCAATTAATTAATTTCATTAAATTTTGATTTTGTACCAGAGGTACAACTTTTCATTGAAATCGAGGGAGCATTTATTTCAAAAAAATCATAATATTTAGATTTAATCATTCTTGAAATCGAAAAAGTAAAACCTATTTAAAGCAAAGGAATTTCTTCTTTTTTTATTTAATTAAAGGCAGGGAAATTTTTTATTATATTATTTTACTATACCTTATTTATTTCATAGTATATTAAAGACAGGAGTTTTCTTTTTATCAGTCTAATAAAAAGGAGTTTTTTAAATTTATTTTGTATCGAAGCGTAGTCTTGAAACTGTGGCATATTTCTTCTGCATTATTTTACTGTTGTTAATATTTTTTCTGTATCTGTGAGTTTATTAAGATTAACATCCGTTTTGGAAGCAACTATATTCCATTTAGATTGTACTTTTCAGACCAGGCCAGATGACGAGTACTTATCACACTTTTCAGCTGTACCTTGACACCAGATTTCATCTGTATCAAACTCAAATATATGGTTACTCTGCCTAATCTGCTCGCAAGTATGACTGATCTCGAGGTCTTGACAATATGTGGCCCACCATTGGCCTTAAGCTCCGCTCACAATTTGAAGGTTATGTCCCGATTAAATCATCTTTTGGAAGAAAGTAATGTCCTGTTTAGTAATGGTGAAATTCAGAAAGAATTATAAATTCTCGAAGAAACGGGTGGATATCGACTCTTTCTCAAATGCATCAATGAAAATTAAAATGCTCCCTCGATACAGGTTTCAAGAAATGTATTCGATATAAAAAGCTATTATGTGAAAATATTTGTGTGATAATATATCACAGCAAGTGACCGTGATTTGAAAGGAGTTTACTAATCACGTCCGCTTCGATTGATTAACAGCTGCAACTTCTGACTTTTTAAGGAACCCAAGAGAAAGTTAAGAACCAAACATTTAACATTTTCTAGGGAAGATTTCTAAAAGCAAGACACATTTCAGTCACAAGGAATATTTGGAAATGCTGATGATCTAGGTTGCATGTAATCGTAATACTGTCCTAGTTGCCAAATATAAAAAAAAGGCAATTTTCTTGATTTCCAGAAAGAATGTTTTCAGAACAGTTTATAGAGATTTAAAAAAAATAGCAGGAGAGGAACGAGAACGATAAGGCGTACCTCTCCTGCAATTAGAATTGACAATTTACACAAAGGGCATAGAATTGACATTTTAGAGCCTTTTATTCTCTTAATAATACTAAATGGATTTACTGATTGATACATACTCTGGTTATCCTCATGTTAGTACTAACTGAATTTACTGATACATACTATCTTAATTTAGATTTCTGAACAGTCAGTTCAGAAGTCTAAATTCGGTTAGTTTTGACGCCGGCAAAATTCAAAATGCATGTGTTTGAGTCACAATTAATCAACTGCATAACCTGTATTAGAGTATTGTAACTTAAAATATATTTCGAAGAATGCATTGCTTTTCTCTGATTTTGGGGCAAGATCCCGCTAACTACAGACCGATAGCTCTTACCAGTTGCCTC
>JAPMOQ010044827.1:570799-593587 GCA_026543055.1 Argiope trifasciata
TTTTATGACTCGTACGCAAATGACTCGTACGAAAGAGTCATACAACCGATCCTTAAGCGGCGGTTACACGCCCTGCACCCGGTTGTATGACTCTTTCGTACGAGTAACCGCCGCTTAAGGATCGATCTCCCTACACGGTATTTTGCCAAATATTGCATCCCGGATTCGAAGGTCGCCCCCTAGAGAGGATTGACCCGTGAGGTGAGAGAAGGGCGAGAGACAGAGAGAGAAAGTCGTGTTGTTCACCATGAACGAACGGACTTCATTTTAGCGGCAGGCATTTTTTTTTAAATTCTTTTCTGTAAATATATAATATAATAATTCAGAATGTAATCGTTTCCTGCTCTTATTTCTATATAATCAACATTTTTGAAATGAAAGAGTAACGAGATCGATTTAGATTTTGAAATGACCCCTCAGGCCTAGGATTGAATACGGCACCAGCCATTTGAAATGGAGGATAGGGAAACACGCTAAATGTGAGCGGGAATTTTACTATCCCGAAAAAAAAGGCCCATTTGATGTATATTACACGAGCCTGATTTGAATCCAATAAATCTAGGTCCATTATTATCGAATAATGAACATGGACCTACATTTTATATTTCCCACAAACGGATTTTTTTAAAAGTTAGAATATGGTACTTTTAAGACTGCTTCTATAAAATGAAATCGGAACTAAGGATTTCTATTTGCTCGTTTTTTCATTTTTATTTTTTCAAAATTCTTACGGCTTCAATGTATTTTTTAGAGAGATTTAATGATTATTGGACAGCTTGTTCAAGCGAACTTTTTGAATGTCCCCAAAGCATACGTGAAATTGTTTCTATGTTCAAATTAATGCACTATTAATTTCATTTTACGCTTTGGGATCAAGGAAAAGACGGAAGTAACTAAATCAAACTAATATTGTGGATAAGTCAGCTCACGGAGGTTAGTTTTTGCTTTGTTATTTTACTAGGAGCATTACCGTGGGACAAACACCAATTATTAACATGTCATTGATCTACAATAACGCGTTTAATCAGAACTCCTGAATCGTGACAGTTAAATAGCCATTGGACACCAATAATTGTTTGTTCAGTTGACACAAATCCTTTGAAGATCGGAGTATGTAGTGAGCATTCTTTTTTCTGCCTTGTGGTCTACCACAGGTTTTCTTATTTCACTTTCAATGTGACATCGAATACATCTCGTTTCATTACTTGTGACATCGATTTCAAGAAGCCTGGAACTATGCTAGCGGTTGAAGCAGTCTTTACAATATGTACATCTCCATGATACTTGTTGACGAGTTGAAATATGTGGAAAAAGTTAGTATCGTTTTGCCCCAAATCTTCGCGCAGCACGACTTCAGTCGCTTCTTCGTTGATGATGAAAACGTTTTACCACTTTTACCAGCGAAGAATAAGAAACTGTCTTAACTCTTGAGTTAGTTTAGCAAGTGCAATTTAATACACAAAGAGGAGATCGAAGTGTATCAAGAATGCGAAACCATAAGAAGCAATCTGCCAATATACACCATGTATTTATATTTATAATGCTTAAAATGATCAGAAACTGCTCTAAAAAATTTCTCTATGCACAGGGGTCTCGTGAATTTTTAAAATTTTTTTGTTCTGGAATTAACTACCTGTTTTGGTAATTTGAAAACAAATTGTATACTTTACAACATTAAAATGATTGCAAAAAAAGGTAGATATGTATACGTATAAGAAATAATAGTCTAAAAAATAGCAATAAGAAATAGGTATAAAAATTTCATGCCCAAACTTCAATCACATGCTTTGCTCGTAATTCTGAGAATTTCAAGTCTATCACCAGCATTTTTGGCACACTTTGCGGTATTCTTCAAAATAGTTGTGTTATTTGAATCAAGTTAAACTAGGAGGGTGTTTGGGAGGGAGGAGAGGGGTAAGCCTTAATTTTATAAAATTCCGTTCAAAGAAACCCGAATGAGTAAGTGTCCCAAGTCCAATGTTTTGATTCGGAAAGGAGAGAGGTACGAATGAAACACAAATTAAAACTATGGATAAAAGATTTTCTTTTCCATTTCTTTTCTTTTTCTTAATATATTTTTTTAAATTATAATTTAACAAAAATAAAGTCCCCTCCCCCTTTAAGCTACCGAAATAATTCTGGAACGTAAGCCAAACATTTCGAAACATCTCATGCAAAAAAAAAAATAATAATAAAATTTTAAAAAAACCCCTCAGCATATTTTAAATTTCATGAGCATAAACTTATTCATTGCGCAGTGTATGAAAGTGTCTGAAAAGTTATTCTGATGTTGCAGGCCTTCACGAGGCCTTCTTGGTCTTGGAGCCCCCTTTTGTCATCCCTCCGATTTTAGGAGCCTGCATAGTCTTTTTTTATGGTTTTAATAGCTCCATGAGCAATTCTAAAGGCTTTACCAAATGGCAAAATGTCGTCCTCACTTTTCAGTTAGCAATTTTCCGTTTCTACCCTCAAGCAAGCGGGCAAGCAAGTTTTTTGTCATCGTCCACTTTTTTCCCACCGGCTTGAAAATGCCGACGATGGTGACGTAAATATTGTCTGCAAACAACCAATCTCCTGAAACTTTGATAGTAACGTTACTTTCGTTGTCGTTTGCTGACGAAAAGTGAGGACGATATTTTGCCGTGTGATAAGGCCTAAAGTAGTACATTTCAATAGATAATAACAATAAGGAACAGAAATGCGTATTAAGTGTCTCTCAGGAGGAAAGATATTGCATGAAAATGAAACGCGAGCTTGTTTGCAGTACGAGTTGAGCTCACCTTTCGCTGGAGGTGGTGCTGGAGTCCTTCAGGTTTCGGGAGAAGCCGCTCTGGGACCTTGGCTTCCCCTGCAGGTCTGAGGCGTTCTGGAAGGAGGCGGACTGCACGCTCGCCGACACTTGGAAGAGGCTCGGCCTCGAAGGAGCGGTCAGGATCGGAGGGGGGAGGTCCTTGATGACGCTGCTGGGGGAGGAGGGGCCTTGGGACCTGGGGGGATGGACAGACACTACATGACCATTCCATTGATAACGGAGCTGGAGTCGAAACTTTCATAGATCTTATTCACACACATGTATGGAAACAGACATTTCTAAACTACCACACAATTACAATACAAAGACAAGAGTGTGTGCAGAGCCTGCCTTCTCTGTGAAAGGACCCGGGTGCAAAAAATCATTAGCGGTCCGAAATTTTTAGAGAAGTGAAAAAAAAATGGAGCATTTGCATATTTATTTAATGATGCATGATTTTGTTTTTACTATTCATTACTCCAGGAAAATGATACTTTTCCCCATTTCTTTTTCGATACTTCGTACATCAGAACCGTTTAAAGCATTACACCCATGTACTTGATCGAAGAGGATTTAATTTTAATTTGCTGAAAGCGGGTTCGGAATTTAATATATTTAGTGACTGGCAATGTAAAGGATTGAAAAAAAGATTACATTAGATTTAGACAAAAGTTATAGACAAAAGATACAGCCGATGATTTGCATGTCCATTTGAACCCAGCCTCAGCCTCAACTTCAAGGCGCCAGGCACGACGCTCTGTCTGACGGGGATTTCCTCGTTCATGAATGAACTTTTTCCAAATTTCATAGGTATCACTGAGATCTTTGCCTAATTAAGGCGTCGGTCGATGCTCAGCCAGCCACATGGAAACGAACATGTGGACTTTTAGTATGTGCCATGTCATTATTATTCAGAACACGTCAGTCGCGGGGCCCGGGTGCATAGCACCAGCCGCACCCCCCAGATGGCCGACCTATTTCTCTTTTTAGCCTTGCTTTCTGAGCTTCATTCCCTTAAGATTTTTGCACCGACATCCGGTTCTTGTTTTAAACTATTATCTAAACTTTAGTATGCTAATAAAAGAATATTTCCTAATTATTACTTGTTTCATTCATAACCGTTTTTACCCTTTAACTTCTTCATGGTTTGGGACAAAAGTGATGAGCATAGCAAGTGTCGAAATCGCAAAAACAGGCTTGGATAAAAAATGTGCTTTTTACTTTTAAAGTACACTTTTTTATATTCTGCACCCTGGAGAATAAGCAGGGACATTTATTATGTCATTCATTGAACATCGTTTACCGTTTTTATACTTCAATAAATTATCTTAATTACTAATAAATATTTTCATTAATACTGAATTATGAAATCCGAGCAGGGTCAGAAATGTCATTATTCCAGAAAAGAAAAAAACATTGAATTTTCATTGATTAAAAATGAGCTTTGTGAAATATGTAGAGACAACTAAGGTAGCAGAGAAGAAACTACTTTAAAGACAAACAAAACTACTTCAAAGACAAAGTTTTCCGCTCATTAAAAGAAACGCCTCAAAGACAAATTAATTCGAAATGACGGTCCACCGCGTAAGTCCGGACTCATCTTTTTTGACGTATTACACAATTTATTTTTGGGAAAAAAATATCTTTTCGTCTGGGGATCCAGATCATCTACCCACATACAAAAAAAAAAGAATCTCATTAATGGCACGTCAACGATTTCACGCATTTGTAACTTAAATCTGATAAAATAAGAATTTTGAATCACTTAGGATTCCAAATTTGTCGCTATTTTAAAGCCAAATCATTCAGATGATACTGATAATCATTCACTTGATACTGACGGGCATCAGTTCAGATGCCCGTCAGTATCAAGTCTCTTTTGAGGGAAGAAATACAACTACAATGGTTTGACAGAGGTTATATGTCTCAAAAAAGGAAGAATAACTTTCGACTTTATTCCTAATGCGGAAATAAAAATAAGAAGATGCCATTCCCATAAAATCCAAATGATATCTGGACATGGGAGATTTGTTGCCTATTTCCAAAGATTCGGAAGACCGCAGGAAAATAAATGCCTTTGTGGAGAAATGGGTACGGTTTACCACTATTTAATCGAATGCATTGAGGTCTCATAGTGAAGGAAGGACCTGAAGATTGTAAATAATGATTTCAGTACAGCACTGATGGTACCAGATAATCTCACGACCTTGAAGGATATGATGTCAAAGATGGACAGTTTCATTCCAGTTGTTTGAGAGTGTGCAGGTGGAGAAGAAAGACAGTTCTTAACTACCTCGAAAGGCTTGACTGATCGGTCAACGTAAGGTTGACTATAAAAAATCCTGTCGATACATTCAGTGGTAGCGAGGTGGTCGGCTGTACACAAGAAGAAGTATCAAGCCTCCGTTATGGTATCTGTGGGAAAGGCGTATTTCTCAGCATTTCGCTTCGGCTGTAGGCTCTTTTTAATTTGCAGAATTTGATCCATGTCTTCGTTCTTCGAAAGAAAATTGCAGGACCAGGTTGCATGATTGGCGCGTGCTGGACCAAAATGTAATTTTGAATAGAAAAGAGTTTTATACATCAGTGAATGAAACTTTATTTTGAATAAGGCTTCCTTATTACGGTTGTAAAATGTTTCAGTAAGTATGGAGTTGCCCCTCGGGCTTACACTTTTCCTCTGAAAACACGGCGAAGTCCCGTTCTGCAAATCCTCGTCGGAGTAGACTCAAAATGAGTGGAAGGGCAACAAACAGGAAGTGAAATTTAAAGCGGGCAGACATCAAGCAATAGGTAAGGGTGCCTTCGTGAAAACCACAATATTAAAAAAAAGGGGGGGGGGGGAATTAAAGCTAGTCAATTTTCTTGCAGGTTAGAATGAAAGGTAGGTTCCCTCTTGTGGCAAATAAAAGACCGAAGACTGACTGCTCTTCAGATTGAAGGGGAGAAGAAACTGGCAGAGTGACAGAGCAAAATTACCTTGAATTTTGGAATAAAAAAAACAGATCGATTGAAATGCCCCAAATTATATCTACCCATTCAACAATTGCATTGATAATTTTCTTTCTCAAAACATTTTGTGATATAGGAAATAAAATTCTTTCAGGTTGACTCGAAGTTAACTAATAGACTCTAAAAATTAGCAAATTGTCATAAAAAATGCCTCAATATCGTAGTTTTAAGTGAAGGATGAAAGAAAAACAAATCGAATCACCGATAGAAATTAGAAATGCTCAATTGTCGCGTCCCTTACCTCTTTCCGTTGACGATGGGCACGAATCCCGTCTGGATCTGCGGCTGGCTGGTCAGGCCCCCCGACGAAAACGAGCCGTCCGGATTCTTCCTGTATTTGTCTGCCACGCTTTGCTTCCTCTCGTCGATGCTGGACGCGGCTGAGAATGGCTCCGAGAGCAGTCTCGAGACCCTCTCCTGGTGCCTGGAGCCCTGGAAGCGCTGCTGCCTGAGCAGAGGGGGCTGAGAGCCGGCCAGCTTCTGGAGCGTGGCCTTGTACTCCTTCTCTAGCTTGGAGAGGGTGGCCTGGGGAGGAGTGGCCTGGCCGTCGGTGTACAGGGGAACGCCCACAGGAAAGGGACCTGAGGGCAGAATCAAAAGAACCAGATTAGTTTGGTTATATTAACGTCCCGTGTGAGCACGAGGGTTATTTTGGGATCTGACCTCGTCGTTTTGAATCGAGGTCAGATGATACCTGAGCTGTCACCCCCCCCCCTCTCCACACCACACAGCGGGAGGGCGTTTGGTCCCCGACGGATTTAAAGCCGTGGTTACATCACCGGAGAAGCTTCAGACGAACCACACTTTCCCCCTTCAGACCCTTCTTGCGGTTTTCTGTGGGCTCTTTTGACGCCTGCTCTTTTGACGCCTGCCCTTTTTACAGACAAATTGACGGTAAAATACACAGGCACCAAAGGAGCCCAGAAAACCGCAAGAGGTGTCTGAAGGGGAGAGCGTGGCTCTTCTGAAGGATGGATGCGCCGTAAGAACGCCTTTAAAGTGCAAGAGACCCGCTCACACGACGGTTCTTCTTTGGAATCGGACCTGGAACCTGCAACCCTTCAGTTCCAAAGACGAGACCTTGTGTCTCTGTGGCACCCACTGCAGCTCGAATTTCTGCCGCAGACGCAGTACGGCGTGCCACAACTTTACGCCGAATACAGCGATCTCCCCGATCAGTAGTGCTCTGTGGCCGTATGGAACCCGGTTTTCTTGAGGCAGCTACGAGGCTGTTGCTTTCAACAATCATGCGTAATAGATACTTTCCGGCCAAGTCTTTCTGCTGAGAAGAAAATCCACCTTCTCTTAGTCCTATTACACGACCTCATTCAAATTCGATGAACTGTTGATAATGGCTTCTCTGTCTTCTTGGCCAACATCAACTCGATATGTCAAATTTCAAAGATAAACAACGCTCACGAACTTTACAGCACGTATTTAAAGCAAACTTGATTTGCAAGTTCTTAGAGTCACACTTATGAATGAAGCACGAAATTTGAGTCGATGTCATGATGATGGTGTCGTATCCGTGTTTCCACGGAAAGGGGGGATGCAGTAGCTTCTGAGGGTAAAGATTCCTGAGCACCAGAGGGCAGAAGTCCGACTTCTAGCTCATATGCTTCATCCGCTTGCACAACGCCTTTTGACAGGGGAGCACATTCCTACAACTAACAGATAGAAAAGAGGAAGAACAACTGTGCCCGAACCGGGACTCGAACCCGAGACGCCCAGATCACGGGGGAAACACGATACCCTTATCCCAGGAAGCCGGCAATCGATGTCATATCTCAAATGCATAAACAGGCCTACCAAATTCTGTTTATCAAGCACAACTCTTTCCTGATGTTTGGATTTTCTACCGTTAGTGTATATAAATTGTTTTTTTTAGAGCCGAGCAAAGCAAAAACTACTTTTTTTTTCTCTTGTTTTATCGTTTTCTGATGAAAAATCTACTCTCTTGCAATTTAGATGTAGTTTGATTTAAATTTTATTACTTTGATATTTCGACAAACGCCTTTTATTAAACTATGAAAGAACTAAATTTGCTTTGAATTCAAGCTTAAGAAGGTTTCCAAGAATCTGTTGCCATAATGTATTTTCAAAGTTCGTTTTTCGATGTAAAAGTATATTGTTTTTGAAATAAATATAAATAAATGAATAAATCAATTTATACTATCCTACAATCTTGTTCAAAGGCGTTTTTTCTTAAACTATAAATTTGAATGGGATAAAGCCCAAGGTATGACACCCTTCCCTCTACCTCGATGAGAAATTCCGCAAAGCTTTTCCCCTTAACCCATTTATGCCTATTGTTCCATTTTTGGAACACCCCTCACATCAAATCATCATTTATTATATATTTTTTACCTAACATATAGAAATTTCATGAACAATTCCATTTTTTTAACCTTAGTCATAAATGGGTTAGTATGAATTCGGAAATTATGTTGAAATTATTTTTTCCCCTAATAATCTTTAATTATCTGATATTTTAAAATTCACTGATTATTTCTCGAGTTAGAATCCATTGAAAACACAATGTTTACCTAGGATTAAAGTTTCTTTTCAATGCCAAGACGAGGACTTACTTTTGAAGCCCCCAGAAAGGGCGGCGCCGTCTTTCGGGTAGAAGGAGAGTCCAGAGAAAGCCCCGAAAGCCCCTTCCTCCGGCGGCGAAAAGAAGGAGTCCCCGGTGCCGAAGAAGCCGTCGAAGTCCGAGGGATCGCAGCGGGCCGCCACGAACAAGCAGAGGAGGGGAATCGGCCACATCTTTAGTTTCTGGAAGAAAATAAAATACCCGGTTCAGATCTTGAAACAGCAATTTAACTTAGTTTCTAAAATTAAAATTCTTGGACACTCTTGTTAAAAATTATAATGTGTATAAAGGTTGAGTTTTATTCGTAAACTAGCTGCTACCCAGCGCGTTGCAGCCGCCAAAAAATTTTATTATTATGTGCAATCCATCTATCGTTGGGCAAGGTTTTATCGAAACAGGACGAATTGTATATAAAATGCGAACAGACAAATATGCATTTTTATGCATTATATTTGTGTATTCTCTTAGGATTGTAAAACTTGATGTTCTTTCAGAACGGTAATGAAAGAAGCTATTTATTGTATCTCGTGACTCGTTTCCTATTCTTCCAGAATTCTCAAGTTTAATGTTAGAAAATGAGATTAAAACATTTTCTTTCAAAATGGATTAAACACGGAAAATATATTTAAGCCATAAAATCGTTAATATAGTTGAAAAGATAATTTTTCAAAATTAAAAGGGTGCAAAATTATCTGTACTGCAATATTTTCGGTAGTTTCTGCAAAAAACGCTAAAATTTAATTAAAATTTAAAAACCTCTGGGTTGGTTTCCCCAAAACATTTTTATCTCTGAAAGTTGTTACCTTTGGGAAGAGGGCCGCTGTAGCCTGGTTGGTAGAGCGTCGTAACCGAAAGGCAGCGGGTTCTGTCCTCGTCCGAAGACCGATGTGTTGGCTCACGGCAGTTGGGGCACGTTAAATAGGTCGTGACTGCAAAGTCCTCCAAAAAGGTCGGTTATATATTTAAGTTTCTTTTTCTTTAAAAGAGCCCACAGTTGTCTGGAGGTAAAGTCCAGACTTTGCTACGGGTGGGTTAAATATTCGAGACTCGATTTCAGAAAAAAGACATCGGATAAGAGGGCTTGGTGCACTTTAAATCCATCGAGAGCAATTAGTTACGTTATATTAATGCCCCATTTCGATGCCATACTAGGGCTATTTTGAGATGGACCTGATCATTTTGAGCCGTGTTTAAATGACGAGGACGATACCTGAACTGGCACCCCCCATTTCCAACCTTCTCTACCACTCCTGCCGGAGGACGTTTGGCCCCGATGTATTTAGCACACACGTTTACATGGCGGTTCTTCGGTGATATCGAGTCTCCAACCTGCAACCATCCGGTTCCGAAGCCGAGACTTTATAACCAGGTCACCCCGGCCTGTACACCATCGAGTCCAAATGCTACTCCGGAGTTCAAAAAAGGGGCGAGCTAAACCAGATGGCGCCTTGTCTTCCAACCGTGTTCGAAATTACGTAGTCTGCTCTAAAATAGCCCTAGTGATGCTTTAAAAAACGTGGATGTCGCGTCCGTCTTTCCACGGAAAGGGGCTTCTGAGGGTGAAGACCCCTGAGCACCCAGAGGGCAGAAGTCGGACTTCTAGATCATATGGAGATGACATACACATTCGCTTGCACAACACCGTTTTACAAGGGGGCTCATTCATACAACTCACAGAGAAAGCAACCATGCCCGAACCGGGACTCGAACCCGGGACGTTCAGATCACGGAAAAGACACGCTACCCCTCTGCCAGGACGCCGGCTTAAAACGCGGTAACATAACTAAAGTAAAATATTCTTCATAAATAAACAAGCAAAATATCCAATATCAATTCATTTTTTTTTAGTTTTAAACAAATCACTTTCTGAAGTCGGGGATTAAGTGAAATAATTAATTTTGAAAACGCGGAAGTTTTGAATTTTTGTTACATGCATCCTATATATATATATATATATATATATATATATATATACATTTACATATACATATATATATATACATTTACATATATACATACATACATATATATATATATATATATATATAGGATGCATGTAACAAAAATTATTAATTAATAGCTAAGCGAAATTTATGTTTTCCTTCTTCCATTAAAATATAACCTGTTCAATAAACTAATATAAATGATAACCTGTTCAATGGTACCCTTTTCGTTGGGGTGTTCATACCTATTTTTAATAAAGTTTCAGAAACAGTTCAAGCTTATTCTTTTCAGCAATATAACTCTTTGTTATAATAAAAGGTTGTTTTTATTCTAATTACAAATAATTCTAAAAATTAAAAAAACAAAACATGTTTAGCTTCAGGAAGAAAGTTTTTGTATTTCTTAGCCTTTAATCACTTCAGTTTTAAATTAAAGTTTTAATTGTAGGATTAGATTTCAATTCAGAATTAGATTAAATTTACTGGTGACAAAAAAATTTAGTAAATGCATACTAAAGAGATCAGAAAAATTAAAGCTTTTGCAATAATATGCGCTGCTTGCCTATCGAAATCTGAAATTTATATGAGGAAAGGAATGAATTCTAAATCTTGCATTAAAACAGTTGCGGTGAAAATGGTGGAAACAAAAAGTCTTCGTGTAACGATTACACGTAGATTTTTTGGAATAAAATACTCTCCTTTTTTATAATGCATTCTCGCTGGTTGCTGCCTCAAAAGAAATGATCTTGGAAATATCGTTTGGAATTCGAAATAGTTATCTTGTTAAATTAAGGATGATATTTATTTTCTTGTCGGCAATTCATTCATTGATATTGAAGAATATATATAAAGGAGAAGCATAAATAGTATTTATTCTATTTTTTAACTTCTGACTCAAGTGTTTTAGAGTAGACAATATATATTTTTTTGTTTTTCCGTCGACAGCAAATGTAAATAAATTTCTCGGCCGATTTGTTAATATTCTGCTTCATTGCTCGCTTATCTTCCTAGTTTGTTTGAGAAGCTGAAACTCGCTTGTTTCTGCGCACTGCGCTGATACATCTGCAAAGCGGTGGGCGTTTTAAAGGCATGTTTTTTGAAGACGCTACTAACACGAGATACGCACATGACACTAAAATATTGTTTGACGATTCAATGAGTAAATAGAGAAATTACTGTTTAGCTGGGAAATTTACATTATATATAACCTATTTGGCATCGATAATAATAATTCTATTTTGAATGTATGAGATACTCTGATTGTATTAATTGTACTATGCCTATAATCTTCGCTGAAGTTCAACAAAAAAATTGGCAATGTTTTATGGAATGACATAAAATACGAACAAACAGATATTCATTTTTATATACCAGCGGGTGACCGAGCTCCGTTCGGAGAAAACAGGTATCGAAGCTAACTCGAAGATTTAAATTTTCAATTGTGATTTATCAAAACAATACATGCCATAAGAAAATTTATGAAACCATTGGTGAAAAGATAACCGGTTAAACCTCGGCTTTTCATCGTCCACCAGCGATGTCATGTCTTGATGTTCCATTGGAAATCCCCATCTGCACTGGTCTCTTCCATGTTTGCTGACCATGCACGGAGCGCTTGGGTTCATATCACCACACGGGTTATGGATCATCCATTTCGAGATCAGTTCCTTGAGTTCCGGATCATCTTCTGGAAACTTTATTAGTTCGCCATATTGTCTATAGATGGCAGCACGTTACCGCTTGCCATTATGGCGAACTAATAAAGTTTGAAAATATCCTATCTGTAACTCCGAACTGTTCGACCGTAGCGCTTCAAAACCGGCGCCAATCGATTCCTCGTGGCCAAAAGCCCCAGACCCCCAAGTTTACCGGAGTTTATTAATTCTGGGGCGATTTTCGACTTGGCAACCATTCCTCGTATTATAGTATAAGATTAAATTTGTTCATTCTTTTAGAATTATAACGTTTGGTGTTCTCTCAGAATGATCAGAGTTATTTGGAGATTAATCCTTTGTAAATAGATGCGGTTTTAGACCCTAATTTTTTCAAAAAATTTTAGATGATTGTACTCTGCCTACAACCATCCCGCAGGCGTAAGCAATAAGCTGACCCAAGTTTCATCGCAATCGGTACGGCAGCACATAGGGTACGAACGCATTTTTATATATTCGATGATTTTTTTTCTCGTAAGATTTTTTTAAGAACTATTATCTCATTTTTACTACGGCACGGATATTGAATCATCAAAATTGATTTGTATTTGCCCAACCAAATTATCTGAATTGTTTTCTGTCAAGATCACTTTATCCTCGTCGTCTTATTCTCGCGTTGCTTTGTTCCTCAGTTTAGTTCAGTCAGTCCATCAGCAGTTAACTTTACATAAAAGGCCATCCGGTAATCATCAGATGACAGTTATTTCTTCCTCTCCTCTCCTTGGAAATCTAATTTATATCTGATCTTTTCTGTAACTATTATATACATTTATACGGTTCTATTAGTTGTTTACCTCATTAATACGGCGCTATCTATCTAAATAAATGTATAGAAAACTTATTTAAATGTTTGAAAAGCTATTTAAATCTTAAATTCTCTCTTTTAATATTTTTTTTTTTTATCGCGAAAGTAAGCCGTTTTATAGCTTTGATGATTATACGGAATTCGAATGCAAACATTTGCTGTAATCCATTTTTAGAATTTGTAATATAATCAGAAAAAGGATTTCAAAATCGATGATTTCACAATCTGTGTGGCCAGTATTCTTTCTAGATCTTGTAGTTATACATAAGGTGATAACTACGGATTAAGAACTAATACTAAAAACTGTTAGTGGCCCTGAATTTTCAAAATTCTTAGTTGCATGGCATTGGTTATACTTAAGAGATGTTTTTATATAATTAGTCACCTTCGGTAATCAGCTGGTTCTCCTCTGGCATTAGATAATCTAATGTTATATAGATTAATTAATTAAAGATTAAAAGTTATTTAAATCTTTAATATAATGTTAACTATTAATGTTAATTAAAGTTGACTGAATGTTTACAGAAGTTAATTAAAAACAACTTCATTCTTCAAAATTATCAGATATTAAAGCAATGTAATTTTATTTCTATTTTAATTTAATTAATTCTGTTTACTGTGCAAATGAATACTTCTAATGAAGATTAGTATCATATCATCAGAGTGCTAATAAAAACGTTAATGCGCAGCTCATTTATCATCTGAATTTTTGTGGTTGAAATTTAAATTGCAACTTCACTCTTACATATCCTGCAGACTTCACAGATAATAAACAGAATCCCTCTTCTTTAGCTTTCAACTCGGAAAGAAAAGCCAGATTAAATCTTGGATGAAACCAAAAAAAGCGGTCTTCTTCCGACGAAAACAACATATAAATTATTCAAAATTAGGCAAATAAAAAAATCTAGTGGCTCAACTATTAAAATGGAATCTTTAAAAAGACAATTTCTGAAAATTTGGAACAGTGTGATTCAATTTTGGTGAAAAATTCCTTCGGAAATAACAGTGGAAAAACTGTAAATTCATCTAACTTTTAATTTATTAAATTTCTAAAAATAGTAATAATATCGCTATGAGGCGGGCATCCCTCCCAAGTGACCCTTTACACAGTTTCATCTTTATTATAAATAGAGATACGAATTATGTAGGAAGATGGTTCTCCTGCAAATTTTTAACTTCAGGAGAAATGAATCTGATTTTTGTACCCTTTATTTTTAATGTTAAAAACTTTTAATACCTTTAATTTCATAAGAAAACTTCTTTTCATTAAGAGAAACTATGTCTAAAACAATTCAGTTCATTTTTGAATTGTAGGCAATAAATAAGAATTAAACTTTTCTTTTTTAATCCTTTTAATAGAAATGATCCGATTTCATAAAAAAGTGGCATCTGTTATCTATACTTATAATAAAGCTCAGTGTGTGTGCGTGTGTGTGTGTGTTGGCGCTCTACAGGCCAGACCGTTGTACCTACAGCTATCAAATTTGGTACATGTATACCTTGGAGGTCGGGAATGTGCACCTCGGAGCCCTTTTTTCGAATTTTTAATTAAAATTTCAATTAATTAAAATGTACGCGAAATTTCGACGTTTTTCCTCTATAACTTCCGAAAATATTATTGCACAAACATGATTTTTATATCAATTTAAAGATGAAAAAATTAGCTTTCTAACGATATTAGTTTTTTAAATTTATATCGTAAGCTTCTATTTTTAACGAATTTTTAAAGAAATATTTTAACTATGTTTTTATCACATGACTGGATAAAATAAAAGAATGCCGGAAGTTCGAATAAAAAAAACTATCATCGTAAATCAAGTCTAAAGAAATGCAACTTTTAGCACGAGACTGGATAAAATAAAAGAAATATAAAATGTGATATTTTCTAAAAAATTAATGCAAAGCAAAAGATTCTATGATCTTTTGCAATATCTAAATAATTAATTCAATAAATCTTCTTTACGGTAAACCTGATCGAATTTAGACAGGATATGCATTGGAATCCCGACTTAATGGCATATTTCTATTATCGTTTGCAATATCTGTATCATTAATTCAATATATATATTTCTTTCATTATAAAATGTGAAAGTTTCTAAAAAAATAAATGCAAAGCTAAGGTTTCTATAAAATCTGCAAGAGCACGTCAAAGGGAAAAAATTAGGTTTTATCACCAGGTTGCCATCATTTTGACGGAAGTTCAAATTAAAAAAAAATATATCATCGTAAATTAAATCTGAAGAAATGCAACTTTCGGCACGTGACTGGATAAAATAAAAGAAATATAAAATCTGATATTTTCTTTAAAAAATGCAAGGCAAAGGATTCTATGATCGTTTGCAATATTTAAATCATTAATTGAATAATATATCTTTATTTATACAGGATTGAATTTATACAGGATATGCATTCAAATTCCTTTCCAATGGCCAATTTGTAAAATATTATTAACAGGCATATATATTGTTTAATACTATTAATTCGATCTAAATGAAGTAAATAATTACATTTTATGTAGTTTGAGTCAAACAATGCATTTATGAATAATGAGTTTTAGATTTCTTCATACTTTGCTCCGTGAGCCATATTTTACAAAATATTTTTATTAATATTTTAAATAAAAGTTGCTACACCAATCAGTCTTCAAAATCAATCATTAAAACTGACTGATTTATAAAATTAAAGAATATTATTAGGAAAACGCGTTGTTTTAGAGCTTTCAGTCCATCATCTTAAAGAAAATATTAATTTCAGGCCAATCAATGCCCGGAGTTACTTCAAGGCTAATGAATATGTGATTTAATTGAAAATTTTAGAACCCTTTACTCATGGCGAACCAGCTGGTCGCCAAAGGCGACTAGTGACAAATATAAGCTACTTGTGCAACAAAGATTGGTGTCACTTAAAAATAAAATTGAAGCACCGCTATTACAAAAATATAAAGCCTTCTTAAAAGTCCATTCTGAATATGCAATTGTGGTAAAAGGATGTAAGCAACTGGTCTCTTTTAAGTCTTGAATATTAATTTCTTTTGAATTTTAATAAGATTGTCTATGGTCCCTTTGATTTATTAAAATATGCATAACTAAATGATTACTGCTATATTATATCTATTCAATTGATTCATCTTTCATTGACCAAACTTTAAATGCGACATTTTTTTTTAAAAAAGATAATGTTATCAGAAATTTGCTCTTTTGAGAATGACTTTCAAAAAGTCTATCAACGATTCTTTATAATTTTTTTAAATTGTACTAGTGCCATTTGATAATAGCATGTGCCTCAATGATGGATAATTTTTTAGCTTCATATCTGAAACATTCCCTCTTGTAAATTTTTATCTCCGTGCCGCACCTTTCGAATGCCACGAATTTGTTTCGTGGAGGACATAGTCAAAATGTTTCTTGAGAACAAAAACAAAGTGACAAATCTTTGGAAACAAAAGCATCGTATCCCAACCTCAGGAGCGAGCTCTTATCAGTGTTATTCATGGCGACTATCTCGCTTCTCGAGAGCGGTATGCGATTGCCCGTACACGAGATAACGGCGATGCAACGGTTTTCGCGATTAACGGTGAAATTTCTGCCTCTCGTATCAGCGCAGGTGAGTCGATAAGAGCTCTACCTGCATCCAAAGTTCGCATCACTCGATGGAAGCAGATTGAGAAGAGACGACGCCTTTCAGCCGCTGAGCGCCGTTTTCAAGCAAAATGGCGCAGCTTTTGTGGATGTTCGTTTTCTTGTGCTTCGTGCAGTATAGTAGATCTCAAGGCGCTCCCAAAGACCCGCCTGTTCTAAGAGCGCCTGTGTACATTGATATGAAAAGATTTCGCTCCGAACTGTTGTATCCGCACGACAGAGACCATCTCATCGATACCATAAACAGGGGCCAAGCCATCAGAGACACTCCTTTGCCTTTTCGATTGCCCTTCTTCGGATTCGACTTTCGATACATCTGGATACACCGAGATGGCTACCTGCTCTTCAACAAGGGACTCCTGGAATATTCCAGTCCTGTGAAGTTTCCGACCCCCTTCATTCGGGATCCTACCCGTGAAGAAGATCCCTCATTGATTGCTCCATGGTTCAGTTACCAGGACATTCCGAATTCCATCGAAGGGGCCGGTGTTTATTCCCAGTTAGTCAACATGGCCACGGAAAAGAACGATTCCTTGAAAGAAAGACTGAAGCTGGATTTCAGAGATGCCATGATCGGGTCGGCTGATTTCGAACCGACGTATGCCATCATCGTGACCTGGAGAAATGTGACCCATGCCAATCGCATGCCAACGACTACCCTCAAAACGAACACTTACCAGGCTGTGATCGCAACGGATGAGAAAAGAACCTACGTCATGTTTAATTACGATGCTATCAATTGGATATCCGACAAGGACAACTACGATGGCCAAAAAGGAATTCCTCCCTTCATCGGTTTCAACGCCGGTAACAGAACCAGAGCCTACGAATACGAGCCTTACTCACAGCAACCCAGGGTAAGTCGACTTCCTTCTTTGGGCTTTGGAAATGGACTGAGAGGTAGATTTTATTTTCAAGTAGATGAAGAAATTTGGCCAGGGTGCTGCATCGAACGTTACCTGGATATCAATTGGCCAACCAGGCCGAAGCTCACATTCTTTCCCCGATATGGCAGTATGCTTGGAGGAACGACGGTTAACGTTACAGGACCTTGTTTCTTTGACCCCCGCAGCATCATCCGCTGCAAGTTCGATACTCTTGAAGTCGACGGTATTTATAGAAGTCCAAACCATGTTTCTTGCATATCTCCTCCTGTCATGTACCACGGATACGTTGATCTGTCGGTATCCATAGATCAGGGACCTTTCCTCTTCTACGGAAAGTACTACATTCAGCCACCAGACATGGTCGAAGCAGATGTTAATGTGCTAGACGGAAATGATAAACTAGAAGCTCCCGAGCGATTTGTTATACAATGGAAACATGAAAAATTGACCAGGGATACTAGAACACCGGTTCAAGTAGCCTTGTGGGGGTACAGAGAAACCAACGAGAATTATCCAAAGCTCACTTACATAGATCTTTTAACTGATGAAACGATCCTCGCTGGTGACAGACAGCATTCTCTTGATTTGGAAGTGTATAAGAACCGTTGGAACTGGGACAAATTGGACATCCATTTTGGTTTCATTGCCATCAACTTAACTGAGCCTGAAATTTCGAGAGACGGTAGCAGGCACTCGCCCGTCCTGTGGTCCGGCCCGTTGCCTTTGGGATGGTATTTCCGACACCAGTGGAGGCGAAAGTACGGTAAAAATTGGAAAAAAGATATTTGCGAAGATTGGTACTACCGTGAAAAATACAGCGATCGTTTTGCTATCACTCTTTTTAGATGCCCCTGCACTCTGAAACAAGCAAAGTTAGATGCCGGGAGATTTGCACCAGATTTGCAATGTAACGAAATAGACAGGAAATGTGAGACCTTCCATAAAGCTGCCTATCACTGCGTCAGATCAGGAAGACCTGCTGTTGGTGGGGCAGGTCAGTTGTGCTGCTACGACGACCACGGGGAACTTATAAGGACAGGCGATACGATGTACGGCGGCAGACCAGCCAGAGCTTTCCAGTTCGGAAAGCATCCTTTCAAACAAAGAATGATGATCCCTTCGCTGTCCTATTGGCTTCATGACGTTTCTCCTTACTTTTTCTGCTGCAAATGGGCAGACCATGAAGACGACGCAGAATCTTGCGCGATGTTTAAGTACTGGAGAACTTCTCAGGACTGTTCCCTCTACCAGCCTCCAGGTGTAGGCTCAGTGTTTGGTGATCCGCACTTCCTCACTTTTGATCGAGTGAACTACACCTTCAACGGCAAAGGTGAATTTGTTCTGACGAGAGTGAATCACAGGATGCACAAATTAGATGTGCAAGGAAGATTTGAGCAGCCCGATCCAAAGAATCACCAGAGTCCTCAGATAAACGGCACCCGCTTGATGGCCATTGCTGCTAGAGACAACGTGTCATCAATTGTTGAATTCAGAGTCCGACCTGCTCCAGCTAGATGGCAGTACCACATGTACATCATTGTGGATAATGAATACGTATATTTTTGGGACAACAGTCTTCGTGTCCAGTTCTTTAAAGGTGTCACCCTTTTCCAGCCGGCTAATGTGTACAACATGTCCCATATAGTGGCCATGTTCGATTCCGGGGCAGGAGTCGAAGTCATGGTCGAGAATGGACACATGGCAGTTCATGTGTACTTACCACTGACGTTTATCAACAAAACCAGAGGCCTATTAGGGAACTGGTCAAGAGTGAGAGATGACGACTTTACAGCTCCCGATGGTGAAGTATACATCACACCTGATGCAAGGACTTACGATATACACCATCGATTTGGAATGCAATATCGAGTGTCTGAAATAGGGAACGACAAAGTTGGACGGTCGCTCTTTTTCCACAACGCAATACCCTTTTCCCAGTACGACAACATGTCTTTTGTGCCGGAGTACGAAACTCCTCCTCCTGTGCCCAGAAATTTCAGCTACAGACCAGACGAAATCGACAACATATGCACGACTTCGACAGCCTGTCGCTTCGACTTCATCGTCACGGGAGACAGAGAGTTTGCAGTGGCCACCAGAAACCACGAGAACTACGCCCAGAAACTGTCGTCGGACGTGAGAGAGGAAGTCATCCGTTGTCCAGAGCTGGTGAAGCCGAGAAACGGGAGGAAAAGTGAAATACGATATTTTGTGGGGACCACCGTAAGATTTTCCTGCGACGACGGCTTCCGTCTGGTGGGCTACGAGAACAGGAGGTGCCGGGAGACGGGGCTGTGGAGCTGGGGGGTGGACCCGCAGTGCATCAGCGAAGGAGACTACGCCAAGAAAGTTGCGGGCATCTCTCTGGGGATCGTGCTGCCGGTCATCATCCTGGGGATCTTGCTCTGCGTGTGCTTGGTGCAGAGAATCCGGCAGAGGAAAGAGCACTGGACGGGAGAGAGGGGCCTGCCGGCAAACGCCATTTTTGAACTGAAGCCGAATTTAAATCGAAATGGAGCAGGTAACGGAAGCAGCAAAGTTTCTGACTTTTGAACTTTAAATATTTTTAGTTTTAGTTCATGAACATTTACTTTTTTTCCTTATTTTAAATCCAAGATGGCATGTTAAAAAGAGAATTATGCATTATCATCCTCATCTGAATGGTGAAATATTTTTGAAAATATATTTTTGCAAGTTTGCACTTGGATTACATTTTTTTATTTTAATTTTTCTTTCAGTAAAATCTTTAATATAATCCTTCTATAATTTCCTAATTTCAACAGTGGTTTAGAAGATATAACATTTTTACATATTTATCTTTTTAAAGTAATCTTTTTAGAGTAATAAAATATAATATATTCGTGTAAAATATTGATGCCATCTGTGTTTTTGTGACATTATATAGATGATTGCATCTTAAAATATAAGCATAATTTAATGATTTTTTTTTTGTTTTTTTTAAATGATCACAAAAAAAAAAAAAAGAAATACCAATTTTAATCACTGGAATCCAATTACCAATGTGTTAAATGATTTTATAAGTTATAATATAAATTATTTAGATAAGTTAAATAAAATTTCAACTAGTGCATTTTATTTTTATTTCCTTATAAAGAGGTTTGCTGGCGAACAATGTTTTTTCACCCTGAACCTATCACGTGATGCATACTCATGAAAAGTATTTTAGATGTGTGTTATCAATTTTTCAGGAACAACTTTTCATTTCCAGGGTCATTTAGTTCCTTTATGTTAAAGAATGTGTAAAAAATCATTTTTCTGACATTAATTATAAATGAGAAACATATTAGAATTGACAATGAACAAACTTTTTAAGCTAAAAAAAATACAATGTTGAAAAAATAAAAATTCAAACAATGTTTTTAGATTATGTGTTGTATGCTAAAAATGATCGATGAGAAAATTTTCATCTCAGTAGAAGGAATGCATTTGATTTAAATGTTGCTTACATTCTAACGAATTCATGTTCATTATTTTTGTATCCCTTTTATGTTTATTAAGTAGAGGTGTGTTTCTTGTCGTTTGAATTTTATGAATAAAATTAGCTTCTTATTTTTACTTGCCTTACGGGTCTTATTTCAAGTCAAATAGTGCTTAAATTGAGTGCAGAAAATGATTTTAAATACTAAATTCTGTTTTTTTTCTTGTTAGGGAAGTTCTGCAAGGTTTTTATGGAAATAAACTTTTATAAAAGTAAAACGTTATTCTATAAAAGGTATACTTCCTTATTTTCTAAGCATCTTTCTTATTTTTTTTTCACTTAAACTTTCAGGGAACTTTAGCTTAACTTATTTGTGTGGAATCTTTTTATTAACTTTATATAGCCCTGGATTTCATATGCTATATTGAAAACTTAGTTAAGAAAAAATTTAGAATTGAATAATTTTTTTCTAGGTTTTTGATTTAAAAGAATATTGGACGAAATAAATCAACTTTTTAAAGTTTTCATTTACTTAAATTAGCTATAAGGCCCCACTATGTGAAAAAAAGATTGAAAATTAGGAGCATTAATTGTTAATATTTCTGTATTTAAACTGATCTTAGTTTTTCATCTGTGATATCAGAGCTCCTCTTATTCAATAAAAGTCGATAACAGAAGAAAATGACTTTTTGATGAAGACGTTTCTTGTTCTTTTATTTTCACTTCATGTATTTTCAAGCCAGACTGAAAGTTACTTTTATTGTTTGATTGCATTACAGAATAAAACTGCATTTTTTCTCGCACACTTCTTTGAAGCTGCTTTTGTGTACATACTGTAAATGTATTAGGAATTCTTAAAAAGAAAAGAGTGATAAAAGGATACTAAGTTTTTGAAGCGAAGTTATTTTTATAAAATTCTTCCACTCTCTGTCCATGTAAGTTTTTAAATGAAAGCCCCCATATTTTACATTTCATAGCATTTTAATTTTCATGTATTGGAGGTAATTTTTAGAGTGAATTTTTTTTCGAAAAAAAAAAAATGTCTCCCGAATTTGTAAAAGAAAATTAAATTGTAATTTATGAAGTAAAAGTAAAATACATTTTCAATCAACATATTTTTGCAAAGTATAAGGAAAAAATGAAGTAGATTTTTAAGAGCCATTATTTTTCACTTTTTCAGAGCAGTTAAATAAATATATATTAATAAATTAATTTCAAAAAAAAAATCATAATTTAACTTTTAATCTGCCTTAATTCATTAAAATCCCATTGTTTATTAAACATTTTCTTCCTTAAGTAACAAAAAAGAAGATTAATGCATCCTATAAATATCATATCGAAGCTTAAATGAAAAAGTGCAAAAAGTCCCTGCGCCTGGCAGATCAGTCATCCTTCGCCATTGGAGGCTATGGAGAAACCAGTTTGTGGAAATGAACGCTCGTTTCCTTATACTCGTACCTTTAAAAAATTAGATTTAAATTGTATTTCTTTTTTTTTTCTCTTTAGATATATTATCATAACGGAAAGAGTTTCATTTTTTGTAATCGCAGTGCTCACCAGATTGTAGAAAGTTTTTATAGAGCAGTCCTTTTTTTCCATTATCGTCTCTTTTAAAAGCGTGTTTTGGCTGTTATAAATACCTGCTCATCTGCGCATCAGATTTCGCCACTGTAAAGTCCTTCAATTTAAAATGAATTTTGCATTTTGTTGTCTTTTCTTAATGACTCTTGCTTGGTTTTGCGTAATTAGTCAAACCTTTGAGTCAGGCGACAGCTGAGATGGAGATTCAACATATGGGGAAAGGTTTCTTTTCTGAGAGATTTTTAAGACTCTAATTTCTCTAAGACTCTAAGACTTTCTTTAAGACTCTAATTTCTCTAAGACTCTAAGACTTTCTTTAAGACTCTAATTACTCTAAGACTTTCTTTAAGACTCTAATTACTCTAAGACTTTCTTTAAGACTCT
>JAPMOQ010044827.1:593597-634640 GCA_026543055.1 Argiope trifasciata
GACTTTCTTTAAGACTCTAATTACTCTAAGACTTTCTTTAAGACTCTGATTACTCTAAGACTCTAAGACTTTCTTTAAGACTCTAATTTCTCTAAGACTCTAAGACTTTCTTTAAGACTCTAATTTCTCTAAGACTTTCTTTAAGACTCTAATTACTCTAAGTTAAAGTAAGAAGACTTACACTTGCCAGTTTGATAATTTTCCAAGCTGCATATCGATCTACCAATTTTTGAATAATGTGGAATAAAATCGCTTGATTTCATTGAGCACATGAAATCCCATTGATCGCAGGGTTCATAATCACCGGTTGATTCACCTCCGCTATGCGGCATTTGGCGGGCATAAAAGAAACATTTTTTTATGCTAATTGTATACTCTTTTTTATATCTAAAAATCTACACGAAAAAATAAATGTACCGTAGGTTTTCGGAGAAATATCGCAGTATCAAATTTTCTACGAAACATAGCATTGTTAAGAAGCAATTGATTAATATTGAGCCTTTTTAAAATCTGTTTTATTTTTAAACTGAAAAAAAAAAACATTTTAAAAATGTCTTATGATATTTTTAAAAATTATAATAATGCCATTAATGACTGAATTTTCGCAATAAAATTTTATGAAACCAATGCTCTAGGCAAGTCCTACATTGGAAATGTTTTGATCTCGAAAAAAAAAATTAATAAACGATTCTTTGCAAACGTTGTCGGCAATTTATCAGAACAAGCGCAAATGCTGCTGAAATGACTAAAGAGTCTATTGTTAAATTAACAGTTAAATAAATTAAAATTAATTGATAAATAAGTTATAAACAGTTAATAATTATGAATATTTGAATGTCATTATTCAGTGAAAGAGGGGAATCTGAGAAAGTTTTGTTGAATAATTCTTGAGATATTATATAAATTATTACACATAGGACTAAAATGCTGATGAACTCTGTTTTCAGTATTGGCATTAAAAAAAGATGAAAAGATCAGGATTTGATCCTTAAAAATATTTTGACGTCACATAAAGTATTTAATTGACGATAGCAAGTTACATTAAGTATTTAATTGAGAAAGACGCATAAAGTATTTAACTGACTATTTTAAAGAGTATTAAGATCGACAAACCGGCTGGTCGCCAAAGGCGGCTAGTACATATATAATTTAAAAGTATGCCAAAATCGGCTAAATTTATCTCTTTTGATTCCAGATCTTGCTGAAATGATTAGCTTGAAAGCATTTTGTTCGGGGATTTTATATCATATACGTCATTTCGGTTCACTGCTCCGTTAAATGAGAGATCGGCCGCAGTGTATCACAACAATTCTTAAGCATGGCGATCATTCCAAAAGCTTCAATTGGTGATGAATTTCCTCTTCTAACGAAGGGTTCATTCTACAGGAATTATTTGACTCAAACATTTGCTCTTTGATAGTTTTTGTTATCCCTTTTAGGAAGATCAATTTTATTACATTTAGAAAAAATACTTGTTTAACATGTTGCACATTATTTATTTATACTATCAATATTCAATCAAAAATCATTTTTAAAGCCCGAATTATCTTCCAGGACATCCCTTATTATGTAGGAATATGGAGTATTTCCGAATGCTTTAGATACAAAGTACTGTTATGTAACTAAAACCGAAGGTTTGCCCGCATGTCTCTGATGCGTTGCCCTTACGCTCATCCGATGGCGATGAATCTTCGACTGCTTATGACTTGCACTTTAGATGCATAATACAATCCTCTGCCGGTGTCCTGGCACAGGGGTAGCGTGTCTTCCCCGTCATCTGGGTGTCCCGCTTCTTGCATGGTTGTTACTCTGTGTTCTGTCTGTGAGGCGTGTGAATGTGCCCCCCTGTAAAAAGGGGTTGTGCAAGCGAATGTGTGTGTCATCTTCATTTGAGCTAGAAGTCAGACTTCTGCCCTCTGGGTGCTCAGGGGTCTTTACCCTCAGAAGCTACTGCACCCCCCTTTCCGTGGGAACACGGACACGACATCCTCATCAATACAATCTCTAAAGTGTAAAAAATGTTTTCAAATTTATTTACCGCATCTATTAACCAGGGATTACCGCCAAATAATTAAATGCAATGTACCTTTTTCTCTGAGGTCATAGTTTTATTAGAGAGTGTGCGAGAAAATGTTAGGGAAACCATTCCTATAGGTTTGAAATCTTAACTAAACATTTAATTAAATGTTAGTGTTTTTTGAGGCAACTTCCGAAAATATTAGGGTACAAATCATTTTGCACCATCTCAGTTTTCAAAAAAGTTATCTTTTCAACTATATTAAGGATTTTATGGTATTAATTTATTTCCTATGTTTAATCCCTTTTGAAAGAAAATATTTTAATCCCATTGTTTTATCATTTGGAATTCTGAATGATTAGGAAACGAGTCACGTGATACACTGAATAGTTCCTTTCATTACCCTTCTGAAAGAGCACAAAGCTTTACGATTCTAAGAGTATACATACATCTAACACATAAAAATGAATATTTGTTCGTAGAATAGAATAATGAAAATAGAATAAATACAATTTTTACTTCTCCGATTTCAATGAATGCATTCATTGCCGACAAGAAAATAAATATTCCTAATGAAACAAGATAACCATTTCAATTTCCCAACGATGTTTCCAAGATCATTTCTTCTGCACCTCGCCGGGTACCAGCTAGTTTGATGTTAGCTTATCGAGGTTGAAATGTGAATTTTTTGAGGTGATGGGGATAAAGAGAAGGTTGCAATTATGCACTCTCTCAATTGGCATACATAACTCAAGCTGTTGCAACCCCTTGGCCTTATCCGATTCCTGTGCTTCCAAATGCCAATAAGCTCTAAAAGAAAGCCCACACCCAGACAGTGATGAGCCAGGTCAGAGGAGGAGGATCCGCCTTCCATTCGGGATGCGTCTCCGTTTCGCCGACCCCTCTGTTCTCCCACTGACCTACTCGGGGAGAGCGGTGGGCGGCGGATGGAGAAGAGTGGGACGGGACGTCCTGTTGCGCGAAAAGTCCGGATCTGAGCTGCATCGGAACCCGTCGAGATCACGGACCTTGGGGTGGAGGAAGCAACCGAACTGACAATGGGTTCCAGAGGGAGTGGGACGTCTCCGGATCTGCAAATCGGAACACTGATCTGATTCCATAGAAATGGGGATTTGTTTGCTGCCCCTCTTCACTTGATTTCCGACGATGAGACAAATGAGTTTCATTTTAGGCACGAGGTGAGTTTGCATCTAACGTAAGAAATTCGAAATGGTCTTATAGTTATAGTTATTTTATAAATCAATTAAATTTTGAGTTTAAAAAAAATGGAAAGAATTTTTTTTTAACTTTTTGTTTGTTTGATAAAATGTTTGTACATTTTTTTTCAAAGAGAAAATATGAATGGGATTTTTTTTAAAAAGTCTAAGTACTACCTTATTCCACTATTACAACGATTTATCGATGTATCATTTTACAATTCGTCCAAATGCTTTTGAATTTGCTTCCGTTCTCACGAATTTATAAATGAAAACACAAGTATTTAAGCAAATATGTATAGTTCAGTAGACATTCTTTGAATCTTCTCAGAATTATACGTCGTATGTTTCGACTTTTACATTTATTAATGTTTTCATTTTATTGTATTGTAAACAATGCATTTATAGATTATTTACCTTGCTATTTTTTATGAAAGCGAAATCTTTTCATTGAAGAGAGCGAAATGGAGACTTTAATTGTTGCGTTTAGGCAAAAACAAAGACATGAAATGGCGAGTGTCAAAAACATATAAAAAACGAAGATCTTGATTCATTTCTGTCGTATGGGAAACAAGCAGGCATCGTTATATTAAAAATCTTTAAATTTTTCTTTTTAAAATTGGATGCATCATCTTCAACACAAAACTTTCATGGCTGACATAATGTGCAATCGTGTTGCATAAAATTGTAAATTATTCTTTGAACCATTTTTTTTTATCAAATGATTTTCTAAGAATCGTACACTTCTTTATCAAATAAGGCATTCAACATTGAAAACGTAATCCGACTTGCGGGAAGCCACAAGGAAAACAAAACGCTTATCTCTTCAGGTAGAAGAATCGATGCGACGGGGAAAATGCGAGATAAGCGATGGCTGACGAAAACACTTCAGTTACGAGCGAAAGATGACGTTTTTGCAAATTAGCTTCAATAAGTGTTTTTCAGGTAAAATAGGTTCTCCGCACCTTCAACGATCTTCATCAGTAATCAATGAAGACAAACACTACATTCGTGCAATTTGCACTTTTCCCGTGAATCAGCGAGGAAAAATGTTTTCATTCGGACATCTTATCCGGTTCACTGGATTTCCGTTTTGTGGCTTTTGGAAGAATGTCTTATCAAGAAGGAAATTTCAATGTTTTATTGTGTTGAAATCAACCAGTATATTAAATGAGTTATAAATATTTCCCGACAATCTATTTTTGCAAGAGTAGCATATAAAATATTACCGTTCGATGTAAAATATGATGGCTTGCTTGTTTAAGAAAGGCTTTTAAGTTCGAATATTATGGTAAAAAGTTGTATAGCTATCTAAACAAAAAAAGATCTGTTTTATACGCTGCCATCCGATTTTGATAAAACTTTGAATAATTATTTGCACTGGCGGGAGGGTTTTAGGCAGAGTAAAATTATGCAATGCATTGAAAATATTTTCTGATCTATTCACCGCATCTATTGACCAAGGATTATTATCAAATGAACTCGCCAAGGAGACGCAACAGATTCTGGAAAGATGCTCAATTCGAGTTAGAGGTCAATATTTCGTAACTATTGCTCTTAAATGCAATTTAGGTCTTTCTCTAAGAGATAATAGTTTCATTAGAGTGTGCGAGAAAATTATAGGGTAACCAGTCTTACAGGTTTGAGATTTTAGCAAAAAAATAATAAGATTTTAGTGTTTTTCCCAGTAACTTCCGAAAATATGATAGCACAAATAATTTTGCACCAGCCCAGTTTCCAAAAAATAATTGTTTCAAATATATTAAAAAAATTTATGGTAAAAATATATTTTCTACGTTTATTCAATTTGAAAGGAAAATATTTCAGTCCCATTTTCTAATATTAAACTTGAGTATTCTGAACGAATATTAAACGAGTCACGAGATACACTAACTATTTTCTTTCTTTGCTATTTACGAAAACACGAAGCTTTACAATACTAAAAGAATTCAAAAAACTAATGCATAAAAAATGAATATTTGTTTGTAGAATAGAATAATAAAAATAGAATAAGTTCTACTTAAACTTCTCCTTTATGTATCCTTCAATGCCGATGAACGCATTCGTTGTCGGCAAGAAAATAAATATCATTCTTAATGAAACAAGATGACTCTTTCAAATTCCAAACGATGTTTCCGATGTTATTTCTTCTGCGGCAGCTAGTATGTTATAAATTTCGTGTTTTATAACCCAATTTATTTCGAGTTCCCCAGAAATGACAATGAATCGCTCTTCAAATGTCGCTTCCGTTTATTTTTGATGTAAATGAAAGAAATGTGAGAATGAATGCATTTGTCACTGAACTGAAACAAATGACAGCATTCATTTTTCCATGCACCCTCCCACATCAAAGCACACACGCAAATCGTTTCATCGGCGCTGATCCGCTGCCCAGTGTTTCACCCTTTATTCGCCGACGGTGTCATTTGAATCTTGCTTATATCTTTACTATGAGACTAATTTTGCTGACGGTGTTCCAAAGAACGCGGAGAGTGTGAAGCCAAATAACGTGAATAATTAATTAATTAATTAATAATCAAATGAATTAAGACAATTCTGTTAATGATATTATTTTTCTCGTGTTCCCTGGGATTATTCTGCAAAGAAAACTAAACTGCTGGTGCAAAGAAGAACTTGAAATATGGATGGCAACACAATTCGGTAAACGAAGGGTTAAAGAGGCAATTCTTTTGTCAGCGGAGGCAAAGGGAAGTGGCTCTGACCTTGCGCGGAAGAGTGTCAAACGAGAGTTCCATTCAGGTCCTTCAACTTGACTCTGCCCAGGGAAGGGAAGAGGCGTCCGTGCGCTGGATAGCGATCTCGACATGGCGTCTCCGGTACCACATTTGTCTTTCGATGCAGAAGAGATCCCGTTTAATTGCCTCCTGCGTCGAGGCATCTTCAAGGAGGCTGCTTGGCACATTTACATGATGGCTTTCTTCTCGCCAGAACTGTGTCATGACACATTTGGCGATGGGGGAAGTTTCCCGCCGAAAACCGGCAGAGAAATGGAAGTAACTGACCCAAAGGTTATGCCTGACGCATTATTTAAACAGAGGAAAGTTCATTAAACGAGAATTTGTTTAACGGATCAATAAATGAACAGGTCTGTATGAGGATGAACGAAAGTTTTCCACTTAAAATGTAAAGCAATAATTTAAGATTCGCTATTTAAAGTGTTACCTTATAATGAAGTTACTACGAAAAAGGTTAAAATTTAATTAAATCTTTAATTAAAATTTTAAAAGTCCAGGATCGCTTTCCCGAAAAACTTTCTAGTATAATCTATCATGAAGTTGTTAGTTTTGAGAATGACCTGCATGACATTTGCGTACTACAGCTATACAATCTGAACCTTTCACTGGAATTTAGTCATTCTACTGTGTCTCCTCGACCAGCTATTTGGAAATTAATCCTTTGTAAATAGATGGGGATGAGATCCGAATTTTATTTTTAAATTTTAGAACGCCTGTAATCATTCCGTAGGTGTGAGGAATAAGTTGGTAAAGTTTCGTCACAACCGGTTGAGCGGTACGGCAGCGCATCACAGACATACGGACAAACATTCACTTTTATTTATATAGATTACACATGATTTCAATAATATTTGAATTGTAACGAAAGTATTTTATATTTTTATTTTGCTTCAAAACTGAGCGGGATGATTATACTTTTGCAATCTATGCAGATCAAAAGAATAACAAATGGCAGTAGGTCTCAAAATTAGTTTTAATGCATTAAAGAACTAATATCGTAAAGAAAATTATTTAGCTTCGTTTTGATATAAAACGCACTTTTAAGGGCCAAAATGAATTTTCATGTGTGCAAAATTCCAACCGGAGTCATTTTGTCTCTTTGTCTTTTTCAATTTCCTCTGTAAGATCATGAATAAAGGTTCAGAATATTAATGAATTTTAAATACCATTATTTAATGTAATTTTCAAATGAAGAGTTTCATTTACAATTCAAATAAACATTTTTGGCATTTAATTTATCAGATATTATAAGACGCCATGCTGTAGCGCACTTTTTAATTGTTATGACAGTCTTCACAGCAACATACATTGAAAAAGAAGATGAAGACTTAATATCCCGTCAGGATGAATGCCAGTCTCAATCACTGATCCCGATCCAATCCCACCCTTCCCGCAGGAGTTGTGCTTTCTCATCGGAATCGAGGTGAATCGAACCCTCACCAATGGGGTTTCCGAAATGAAACAGCGTCTTTTCTTTCTCATATCTGGGATGCCTCGCAATGAAAATATTCATAAAAAATATTCAATAAATTATTAGGGATCTTATTTCATTACTCCTAAAATATTTTTGAATATCATTTTAGAAGGAAGGTGCTCATTTTAATAATCATCTTGGGAATATTTTTTTAATTTTTCTAACATATTGCTGACAGAAATGTATAAAAAAATATATTATAGAAGAATATTTTCAGTGAAATATGCTAGTATCGGTAGAAAAACAACATAAAAGACAAATAAATTTCGTTAATTTTGTCTCTTTGGCAAGTTTAGAGTGTGAAGGGAATGAAGTGTTCAATTTTTATTTTTGTTTTCAACGATTATGCCTCGGCGAGTTGAAAAGATTCCATTACATAACTGTTTTGTTTTCGCTATTACCCACTCGTTGGCCCCTTTTTACAGTACACTGTGCCTGATTCCAATTATATCTAGAACAATTTTCTGAGATGTTTGTGAACTATTGTATCATATTTCGCAGAAGTGTTTATTTGTTAAACCCCCCTCTCATATGCTTGGTAAAAAAACTAAGTTATCATCTTTCCTCAGAATAATCCGACATAAGACAGAGGAGTTTGAAATGATTAGTATTGCAGTATTTAGTAAATAACTAAAAGCAAACTTCAAAAATACTTCAATTTTTTTATGATGTTTCGAAAAAAAAAGAATTTTCTATTCTAGTTAAGTCCTAAAAAAACTATTCCAGTTAAAACTAGAAAAATTACTAGCAAAAAAGTAACTTTAAAAGACAGAATAATTTTTAAAAAAAGAATTTAATTAACGTTATTAAAGTCATTTTATTTATAAACATAGAGACGTTAACACTTGCAATTCTAAATGTCACTAAGAAAAATCGTCTTCTGTCGAGACACAATATTCTAAAATTATTTGAGGGATTTCATCATAAAGGACTGACTTACCCGAAAAAAGAAGAGGCGCAGGCTGCTCTGTGCGATGCCAGAACCGAACAAAAAAGGACAATCGTCTGCCGGCTTTGGAAAGGAGACTGGTAACAAAGATTCTCTTTCCGTTCGGTTTATAGGCAACCGGTCAGGAGAGTAGGCACAGTCTTGACCTACTGACTCAGAGAGCGGCATCCGGCCCTCCCCCTGAGGTGACAGACGATGATACCCCGGCGGAATAAGAAATCGTCTGATGGTCCATAAGCTCGCCTGACCCAATAAAACAGCAGAAGATTAATTCGATATGCTTAATTTCGAACGATGAACTTTCCCAGCGGTTTCCTGGCATGTCAACGTTCGGTCTGGTTTCGTGCACTTTTACTTCGTCTGGGTGCGGCTCGAGTGATTTACCTCCACCGAATCCATTAACACCTGCATTGAAAAAAAAATTTAAACACGCCTGAATTGAATACAATTTTTTTATATCTATTTTCAAAAACAGCGTTAACAAGTTCGGCTCTCAATTACTATTTTGGATAATATACAGACTTAATTTTTTATTGAAGGGAGTCGCGTATAAAAGATTGCTGTGGTGTTATTATTATCATCAGTAACGTTTTTTGGGAGAAAATCTTTATGCACGGAATAGTTTATTTCCAAAATATTTTCCTTCCTAATGTTTTTTCACCCACGGATAAAGAAGAACATGCATTCTTTTCTGTATTGTAAAACAAACTTTTACATTCTTTAACTTTATGATCAAAAAGGAATGAAGCCTTAAAAGATTAATTGGGCTCTTTATTCGGTTAAAAATATTTTTCAACACTTAAGCAGACAGATTACTTAAAATTTCACATTTATTATCAAAATAAATCTTTATCTATACTTATACTAAAGATCAACGTGTGTGTGTATGCGAGTCGACGCTCTACAGACCAAAACGTTCCATTTAGAGATACCAAATTTGGTACATGTATACTTTGGGGGTCGGGAATAGGCACCTTGGAGCCATTTTTTAGAATTTTTAAAATTAGAAATTGAATTAATTAAAAATGAGGCGAAATTTCGACACTTTTCC
Organism: Argiope trifasciata; assembly: GCA_026543055.1. Classification (NCBI taxonomy): domain Eukaryota; kingdom Metazoa; phylum Arthropoda; class Arachnida; order Araneae; family Araneidae; genus Argiope; species Argiope trifasciata. Next base: position 603,062 of record JAPMOQ010044827.1, read on the forward strand.
GCCATAACTTTCGAAAATATTATAGCACAGACATGATTTTTGCATCAAGTTAAAGATTTCAAAAAATTAGCTTTCTGTTGCTATCAGTGTTTTAACATAAAATTTAAGTTTCTATTGTTAACGAATTTTTAAAGAAATATTTTAGCCATAATTTTCAACAGTATATTTCCGACAAAACAATAAAATTTAATCTGCACGAGCACGTTACGAATGAAAGGGGGAAAGTTATTTTTTATCAACATGTTGCCACTAGATTGACAAAAACTCAAATTAAAAAATAAATAATTATTGCAAATTAAACACATAAAAAAGTAATTTTCAGTACGTGATTGGATAAAATAAAATAAATAGTAAATGTCATATTTTCTAAAAAAATGAATGCAAAGTAAAGGTTTCTATGATCTTCTACGACATCTATTTAATTTAAATTCGGCCCAATGGCAAATTTGTAAATCTTTAATAATAGGTATACATATTATTAAGTTCTGTTAGTTTAGTCTAAAGGAAGAAAATAATTACATTTTTGTAACTGGAGTCAATAAATGCATTGATGATTAGCGAATATTTTTCTACTCTACTCTGTGAGTCACATTAAAAAAAAATATTTTTACTAATATCTTAAACAAAAATTGTTACATCAATCTGTTTTCTAAATCAATCATGAAAACTCACTGATTTATAAAAAAATTAATATTATTATTAAAACGGGTTCTTTTGGATCTTTCCGTCCACCATCTTAAAGAAAATATCAATTTCAGGCCAATCAAATTTTGGAATAACTCCAAGGCTGATAATCAAATGAATATGTGTTTGCATATAATGAATGAATGTGTGTGTGTTAGGGTAATACACACTAGACCATATGATCCAGAGCTACCGCACTTGGTATGTACATATTTACTTTGGAGAATGAAAAAGTATATCTAGACAGTTTTTTTTAAACTTGAATGAATTAAAAATTTAGCTAATATTTGGAATTCTTCTGCGATAATTTCAGAAAATATTACAGCAGAAAACAGTTTTTTAAATCCTCTTAAAAATGATATATTTTTTCATTGAATGTTTTAACCTATTTATTAAATTTCTAATTAATTTTTTAAAAATCAAACCACATTTCCTAACAATTATTTTTTTACAATATGTAAGTAGAATTTAACCTGCAAGAGTGTGCCGGTGCTTTGACAAAAGGTCAAACTGAACGATGAAATGAACTCTCATTGCAAATTAAACCGAGGAAAATGTGAACGTGCTGTTATAACATTACGCACAAGCGTAATGTTATAGTTTAGGAGAAGGCTTCTATAGTAATATGGGTTAAGTGACTGTCAAAGTTTGCATACATTGGGCTGAACAGTTATAAAGAGAGAAAAGTACATAAGTATTTAGTTGAAAATTTTAGAAGGCATTCCTCCTACTGCATAGGCGGCTAGTATTTAAATAAATTAAATTATTTTGTGACTTCCAAAATGATTCTAACAAATCAGTCACTGTTTCGTTTGCCGATTGCTGTGCGTGTGTAAATGTTAAAAGCAAAAAAGCGAGTCAACTTCATAAGTTGTTTCTGAATGTAAATCAATATCTTCCAGGAATATTGTTTGTTTATTACATCTGCTTATATTACATATTTGACAAATCCAAAATATCAATGAAATCTTAGAGCAAGAGATTATTTTCTGTATGCATGTACGAATAGTTTCAATTACTGTTGCTAACCTCAAAACAATGAACCCTTCAATGGGTTGGTGAAGTTTTAGGACGGGGAGGTGCGAGACCGCATTTCATTTACCTTAAATTAATTTTTCTACTGAATGTATTCGCACGAAAAGCGGCCAATATACAATGCGGATATTTTTCTTGATATATAGATATGTTTTAGAATTTTTTCAAAATATATTATCATTGAAAAAAGTAAATGCGTTGAAACATAGGTTTTTAAAAATAATATTCTCAAAAAGACATAAAAGAAAAAAACATAACAAAATTATTATATTCTTGAAAAAATATAAAATAATAATAATAATAATAATGGAAAAACATATAAAAATAATAATATTCTTGAAAAAACATATAAAAACAATAATATTCTTGAAAAAACATATTATTTTATACTTTTTAAATCGTGTTTATTTTTCCAGCATATAGAAAACAATATAATGTAAAATTCAACAATTATATAAAAAATAAGAGAAGTTAACAATGGGTAAAATGGGCCCATTTGTAATCGACGTGTTATTTCCACAGCATGGTTTTCTAGGGCATTTTAAATTTACAGGTTAAGAACTAGTATATAAATCAATCTATGAATTCTGCATATATATATCTTGGTATATGAATATATTTTATAAATTTATCAAAATACATTATTACTAGAAAAATTAACTATGTTTTAACATACATATCAAAATCAAATATACATATCAGCGAACTTTGATTGAAAAATTTTTCTGTTCAGTTCTCCTTATCATAAAAATCACTTTCTACTTTTTTTAAAAGTATCTGGAGTACTGATTAATAATAGGATCAGTAAGTTATGTGGTATTTCGGGCCCCAAGTGTCAGTATCTGCTAAGTCAGTATCAAGTATCTGCTAAGCCTTGTTAGCACTGGGGCACTAACAGGGGGGAGCGGTCTTAGAGACAGCGTTCAGAAAAATAACTGAATTGTAGGTACAAGTTCAATGCTTACATTTCCCTTCAGAAACGAGATGGAATTCCCAAGTTTTAAATTTACGTATCACATAAATTCGAAGCACAAGAAAGCAACAACAGTGCGCGGAGAAAACTGAAATTCTATTTGTCCGCCGGATCTGGAGATATTCGGTGAGCTTCAGTCTCCGAGAAGATTGATTTCATTTCTAGTCCAATTGTGTGAGAAGCAACATTTTAAACATTATCCCCCTTCCACGAATAAAGAGAGTGGGTTTCCCTCTTTTCCACGGTTCCTTTCGTAGGTCTCTTTCTTCAGAATCAAGTCTAAATGAAGACTTATTTTTTCTACCTGGCAGGGTAACTGGGATCCGGGCATCCATAACAAAGTGCATTCCATCAAACCTTCCACTGGTGTTGAGAATTGCAGAAAACTTGTTTCTCTTTCTCCCACAGCTTTTTAAAAAGTGAAACAGCGTCAGACATTTCAGTCGAGCCACTCTTCTCTTTCTTTATTTTTGGAATCTCATTTTATACATGATGCCACTTTCAAAAAGTGAAAGTTCTACAATACGCAATGGGATAAAATATTTCAGGCTTGCTTTTACCAGTTAAGTCTCCATTTAACAATTGGATTGTCCTTCCTATACGAGAGTGGGACATCAAATGGACTCGACTCCGTATGGGACACACCCGGTTCACCCATAAGCACCTCATTTTAGGAGAAAGAGCACCCATATGCCCCACTTGTCCGCACTAACGTTGCTGTCGAGCACATTTTAATCGAATGCTCTCCTTTTAATTCCCATCGGCAGAATTTTTAAAATTCCTTTCCTGTTACCTTGCGTGACTTGATGGATGAAACACACCATCCAAAAATTTTTAATTTCTTGAAAGCTATTTATTTATTTATTTTTTTCGTATATTTGATAAACCCTGTCCTTTGCTTATGTTGCAAATTTTAGAAACTTCTGTTGACCTTTAAATATATAATGCCCTTGATTTTAACTTTTAACCATATGCATGGCGCAGTTTAGCCAAATAGGGCTCTTGTCCCCAAAATCCCCCCCCCCCTACAAAATAGCTACCTGAAAACGGAATTGAGGGTGGGGAACAAAGGAGAGGGATTCTGGTCGGGTGAGAACGAATGGACCCTTCGACCCAAATACAGATTTGTAGACTGGCGCAGCAATTACACCTATTGGAAAGATCAAGCATTCTGTTGAAATACTCTCCTCACTGGCCACCCCTTCCTCGCAGCCGTGCATCCGAATTCCACCAGTTCTTTTCTCTACTGTTTGTTGCATCTGAGCGCGCTTTCTCTGTAAGGACGGTTTCAAAAGCACTTCGCTATCTCAGCGATCGGCAGGAAAACCCGCGTTGTTGTCGTTTACGTTTCTTTTCGATTTCTCCGTCCTCGCGTCAAGCATTTCACATTAAAATTATAAATATTGTATCTGGTACCGGGCGCGTTGCTGCCTCCAAAAAAAAAATAACATTAGGTGCAATCAATCAATAACTTGGCAATGTTTCATCGGAACAGGAAGTATATAAAATACGAACAAACAAATATGCATTTTTATTATATCAGGTTCGTGCATTCTTTCAGAATTGTGAAACTTTGCATTCTTTCAGAATGGTAACGAAAGAAACTGTTCGTTGCATCTCATGATTCGTTTCATATTCGTCCGGAACTAATTTTAGAAAAAGTGATTCAAACATTTTCTCTTAAAATGAATTAAACATGGAAAATGTATGTAGTAAATAATTAGTTATGTATAAGCTTTATTGCAATCGCATGAGCGAAACGGCAACGCATAAGAGACAGACAAACAAATATCATTTTTATTTATATAGATTACATAATATTGCTATGCCTATAACCATCCCGCAGATGCAAGTTATTAGTATTCATTGCGGTCGGATGGCCGTACATAAGAGACAAACATTTTTATTTATGTGGATGATTTTTTTAATTCTGGATTGAAAGAAGAATATTTAGGATTATGATAGTAGATTTGCTTTTAATACATAATGACTTTCAATGCTTAACAGTGTTTTCCATTATATCTATATTTTCGGATTTTATCGGATTTTCATTAACTTCCTTCATTATTGTTGCATGCCAATAAAAATAAACTGCTTCTCGAGTATCGAGAATCCCATTTTTGGGTATTTCTGATTTATTTCAGAAATATTTCTCTTTCTGTGAGTTTGTATTCCGTGAAAGCAGGCTGGAAAATAAGAAAGGAATGGCCCTCTATTATATTTCCAGTCAAACCTCCGACTGTTTTCGAAAGACGGCTCTCCCGAAATAGTTGTCAGCAAACGATTTGTTAATAGGGGAAACTTAAGAAGCCAGAGATCATCCTCTAGGTAGGAGGGATCCCTTTTGTCTAGTTGTCTTGTTACGCGGCTCCGAAAATGAAGGTTGAGTGGAATTTGCGCTCCACAAATTAATCCCCCATGTCATTAAAAAATATCTTTAAGGCTCAGGATTGTCACATTATAACCGATATCTTTGCATGCAAGATTTGGCGATTTTACAAACGAACGCCAAATGGTAATCACAGTTCAGAGTAATAATGATACTCCATGTCCTTGAAAACAAGACGAAGCTTCCGTGGGAAAACGGCTGTCCACCCTTTATTTCGTTTTAGACGAGAGTTTAAGGTAATAAAGGAAATGTGAGAAATCTCATTTTAAAAATTTATGATAAAAGAACACGATTATATTTTTCTCGCACAGAAGGCATTAATAATTTTGATATGCGTTATACAAATTCATCTAATAAAGTGTTTAATTTTTATTTTTATGAGGATTTTAATCTCTATATCTCTTACGGTTTAACTTTTTTTAACAAAATGAAAAAAAAATACATAGAAACTGCTTTAAAGGGAAATTTAAGTGGATATCAGTAATGCTTAGTTCTTTCAGTTTATATTTATGTATTCTTGTATGTATACATATTCCCTAAGCTTTCACTTGAAATGAGCTAATGAATTTTTTATGTCAAAATTTTTCAAATAAGCTGTTTTTTGCAAAATATTAAGCGCTTTATCTGAAATAAGATAGGAATCATATTAATAATTCCAAAAATAAAGGCTGGTTAATTCTCTGAAAGAAAAAACATTTCTATGAGAAAATGTTGATATTTACTGATATTCCTTCAAATTTGAAGTATATTACCTCCTTTTCCAGCTAATTTACCGTCAGACAATTATACACAATCCAATGTACCATCAATCGACATGTAAATGCATCTATAGTTCTCCATTAAAAAGTTTAATTCTTAGATTCAGTATCATGATTTAAAGTTTTATTTTCAGGTAATGTAGTAGCAAATTTCTGCCTATTTTCTTAAAAGCGCTGTCAATGATTTATTACTTATTTTCAATTTGTCTTAAATCTATATATGTGAGAAAGTTAAAAATAAAATATATTACTTTGCATTTTAATTCGTTTTTTTTTTTTCGCCCCTAAATTTTTTACCAAAACTATAGATTTATATAGATTGAGAAATTATAATAGTAAATATTTAAATATTAGGCATTAAGATAGAAATAATTTTGCAGCTATGTCAGCATGGTTTCTAAAGTCACTTTTTCTTCTTTTAATGAAATATCAAAAGATTGCCCTAAGAAATAATTTTTTTTAATATTGCATCTTAACACTTCGAATTACAAAATTTCATTAAATAAGGTAGGAAATTGTACGAAAATTAATTTTTATATATCCATCATAATTACAAGTATTAATTAGTACAATTTTTCTCTTATTTTTATCTATACGTACAAAATTTCACGTTTCTCTCCAGAAAATTTTGAGAGATATGCTTAGTTTTAAATATCGAAATACTGGTCACAAATGTGGAAGAAAGCGTTTATTTTGGAATGCAACTTGTACATCATCCAATCATTACGACTTCAAAAAAATTAAGAATCGCGCATAGCATTGTTTACTTTCATTGTTCGGCAGTTACACAAGGTCTTTATAATGAAAAGAAACTTTTGGTTATGATGACGATTTATTTTGTAAGCAATCGTAATGCGTTTTTCAAGTTTTAGAAAAATACAATGTCGTTTTCAGTTCCCAACATTTCAATGGGCTTTGTGGTATAGATATTAAAAATAGTAGGAACTAGAGAAATAGTGAGAATGAAGTGTCATATATGTGATGAAAAAAATTTACATTTGTCTATATTTTTCAAGTTACCTTTTTGTTAGATTAAAGACAGGGGGTCCAGTGCTCAACATTTTAAAATAGACAAGGTTGAGAATACTTCAACTTTAATAAGAGGCATTCATACAGAATGTAAGATCGACGTCTAAAATCAAACAAATAGGCCATTTCTAATGTAATTCTTTTTTCTTTCTGATAATTGTTGTTTGGTGAGACAAATGTTGCTTTGATCTAGATAGAAACGTTGATTAGAAAAAATTTAAAGTTTGGAAAAATGAAGACAATTCATCGCCATTGGCAGTTTTTTGACCGCAAGTTAGAGCTGTCGTTTATAGAAGTTCTTGAGTTAGTCTAATTTTCTATAAAAATTGATTGTATAGGAACGATAGATTCAGTTAATTTTATTGGGATTATAACTGAAATAAGTAATGAATTAACTTTGTCTATGAATGTTTGATAAATCTTCGCTAATTCATTTAAAAAGCCGGTCCTCATGTCCTACGAACTCAATTACATATGCCGAAGTATTATTAAGTTAATGTAATTCTGCATAGGTATTGAAAGCTTTAATTTGGGACAAATTTTTAAACGCTTTAATTAATAGAATATCATTCAATTTTTGAAAAATGTAATATAAATTAACAAATATATGTTTTAGCAAAGTAAGAATGGAATTTAAACCACTTGAAATTAAGCAACAAAACATTTCCTTCGAGAGAACATTTTACTGACCATAGTTTAGTATTTATTATAATATAATTTTATTTATAGATAAAACCAAGTGGTTTTTTTTTGGAGGGAGATGGTGGGAGTTAAAGTTCCTCTAAAAAGGGCGTAAATTAGAATTAAAATCATTTCCTGAATGTGAAGAGGAATATTGTAGTTCTCAAGAACAAGTCAAACATGATCATTATTTGAAATTAGAAAAGACTAAAACAAAAAAAGTAATAATTAATATAAAAAATATTAATTATAACTTTTTTTTGTCTTTTCTTCTCCAAATAATAGAAAAATCAGAGCTGTGTGATTTTATATTTTCATTAATAAACGAATAAAAAAGGAAATGCTACAGTTCATAAAATATCAAACTTGAGTTCAGATTTTCTGTACTGATATGAGCTTGAAAATAAAAACCTAATTTTCCTTATTGAGCGTTAAAAATTAGTGGTGTAATTCGTGGAATCATTTTCTTTAACTGAATCGATGAAGCAATTTTAATAGGCTATGTTTTATTCTATATTAAAGAGTAGTATAATAAATAGAAGTAGTATCTCTCAGAAAGTTTATTCCATTTTTAAAGGCAAATAAACTACAAAAAATTACTGTTTTTCCTTTATCAAAATTATTTCACAATCAATTTTCATTAAAAACTATTTGGGGGATTCAAATATGACAAATCTTCCTTAGTTCTGCTATTTTGAAAATACTCCTAATAAATTAAGCAAATTCAAACTAATTTATTTCTTAACTTATATATACCATTACAAAAGAAACAAAATCTATTAAAAAATGATAATCGTGTGGAAAGAAATAATCAATCCATTTACTGACTCATTACATCAGATTTTTTTATTTTTTATTTATATAGTAGTATCATTAAAACCTGAGTTTGAAGTTAAAACTTACGTCTTTTCGTGTCTAAAAATTCAATTCCCTATGCATTAGATGTCCTATTCTATCAAAGATACAAGATTTCGTAAGTAAAAATGTTCTCTTTAGACATCTATTTTCTTTATTTGTAAAATATTATTATCTATCCGACATCGCAAGACACTTCTCTAGATAAAAGCAGTATTGATTATGTAAATAGAATCAATATGATTTGAAATATTTTTTTTAAATAATATTTTACAAAAAGGTGAGTTGAAATAAACAAAAGTAGGTTTTTTGACTAACTAATGTATTGAAAGAAAAAGACAAAGGAATTCTGGAAATCTATTTATTATTTGCTATTATATATATATATATATATATATATTACAATTTTACTTCTACTACAATGACATTTAACATGAGCACTATTGAGATTAACAATTTTTGGCACTTTTATATCTACAACAATTATTACTAATTATTATTCTAAAAATTTGATATATCTATAATTTTTAGCGCCTGGTTTTCACACATTATTTCATATTCATTTCGATTATATTACATATATTTGACTAATTAACAATTATTATAGAAGCTTGCTATTCTAAAATTATGTGTCTATAGTTTTTATCGATTAGTTTTCAAATTATTTTATTCATTTTGACAATAATACAATCAGGATAGATATTAAATGATTTTTTTTCAATTTTGAGTATAAAGTATAGCTTTACATCGATAATATCCAAAGAAATTTTTCTCTGATTTTTTTGAAAATTTCAAACTGATTAAATCAATTTTTAGTGGGATATGAAGCGATATTAATTGCATTTCACTCACACTAGTTTCGTTATTTATTTTATTTGTAAACGTCTTATAGCCTTAGTTAACAAAGTATTTGTATGAAATAAACCAAAAAGCTTTTGTAAAAATAATAAATCGTTATTTTTTAAATTATCCTTTTGTTAAAAAAAATTCTATCTTGATATATTTCTGTCTGTTTTTAACAAAAAGTTATTTGTCAGTTTTAATTGAGTTTTGTTTTTAAATCAAATGTCATTTTTGGCAAGAAAACACTTTTCAGTTTTTCAACACAATCTACATTAGAATCTATCTTTTGAAAATATCAGAGTTAATAGATAAGTACGTTTTTTTAGGCTCTGAATGACAGAATGTGCACGTGTATGAATCGAATGTTCCAAATTAAAAAATTTCGTTCTTGCCATATTCCTAAATGAAATCAAGGCGAAACGGAATATAAATCGATATTAAGGCTATTGGGATTGTTAACAAGAACATATTTGTAGCAACTAAGCAACCTTCAAAATTAATTTTACTAATTTTCAACTATAATTTTTGGGTTGATTCCTCATACAAATTTTTTTAATGCTTTTCTAATTCAAAGAATCTGATCGTGAAGAAACTGAAGTACTTATTTGAGAATAAGTTCCTCATATTTAAATAATATTTGTTTAATTTATATATTGTTAAAAAATCTACAGCTTATTTCACTGATTTATTAATGACGTATTGAATGCAGAAATAGTAGTAAAGTAATTAATGAATACGGTAACTTTAATCATGAACAGAATCAGGTATAAGTCCGAAATTAAATTTTATCATGTAGTGAAAACTTAATTTGCATTGAGCATTTTATTTCTATTTTTAAGCCATTGTTCTTTTGATTATAATCATTGTGCGCTCTCGATTCCTATTTCTTCATAATTCTCCAGAAGACTTTTTTTTCTTTTCAAATTCATAAGTATTTTGAAACAGTTAGTATAACATCATTTGAAATCGAAGAAATATTTTTTTTAAATAGTGTTAGAGAAATATTATTCCGAATTAGTATTAGTTGCAATGCATATAAAGTATCTCATATGTCACATTTTTCACATAGTTTCCTAACTATTTTCAAGTGCTCATTAAAGTACTAATTCATTCATCATTAAAGTCTTGATGATATCGTTAGTCTTGATTTCCATCAATTATAGCAAATCATGTGAAAGATTCGAACATCATTTTATTTAAATAAGTCATTAAGAAGTTCATAAAAATTTTAACTGATTTTACTGTTTAAAAAAGGATATTTTTTCTCAAAGTTAAGATAGTAACAACGGAACGTTATGGTAAAATAGAAATTGATTTCAATTTCATTTCTATAAAAATAAAATGTTACAAATTACTTCTAAAATTAATTTTTAATTTTTTAGAAAATCTAAAGACAAATTATCCCGAAAACGAAAATTTTGTTTTTGGAGAGTTAATCTTTTAAATTTTAATGTGACACAACAGTTGCCAATAATCTTTTTCAATTGATTAAGTTTAAATTAAGATTTAATAAATCAAATATTAACAATTTTGAAAAAGATTCTAACTTTTGAATATCTATTGGTGAAGAAGTAATTATTTATGTACCAAATTTTATAAATATGGGAAAAACTGTTTATATGTAGTTACTTTTTTGATGATTTTTTTCGATTTACAAAAAACGAATTTAACAGTATGGCTGTAATATAAATATAATACAATTTTTAATTCGGAAACTGTAATTTATAGTACAGCGAAATAAATTAAACACGGAAAATTAAATGAAATTAATTTAAACACAAATAATTAAATTAAAACAGGGAATTCCTTGCAAGACTATGCCGTATTTAAAAAAAAGAAAATTTCAACATTCTTACGACAAAAATCAAATTTTAACAGTCTTGATTTCTTAAAAGAAAATCTACCAACGTATTCATGTTATGAATTTTGAGGCAAAGTGGGTAAATAAATAAATGAAATAAATTCCTTTTTTTATTTTTTGAAGGAGTTTCACGTATTTAAAAATTGTTTAATAGCAACATTTTAAAAAATTTGCTCAGAAATGTTTTGATAAGTAAAATTTAGTGAGAAGAATTTTTTCTCATAAGTTTCCGAAAACCACATGAGATACTTCCGGGTAGTCTTATCTTACCATAAAGTAATCTATCACTGTCTAAAAGATCATTAACGAAGGGGTACGGCACCGAAGAAAAAACACGAGTGGAATATGCGCTCCACTCCAAATTTTCCTGCCAAAAGGTATAAAATTCCAGTAAACCTAAAAACTAGGGGTGGGAAATGATAAATGGAGCGCAAATTCCACAATCCCAACCTGAACGTTGCAAATTTAATCCTCCCTTATCTCCAATCGTCACAAGTTTGCTAAAGATGCACTCACTCTATTTCAGAAATCTGTGGAAACATTATACACTTTTAATTAAAAAGAAATTAAGCTGCGGAAACTCATTATGCAAATTATTTTTCGCTGTAACTTATATAGAAAAATACTTAATTACAAAAACAAGACAAAAGAATTATTATGGTCTTTTATTGAAATTTGTTGTAACTTCCTTCAAATACATGGAGAGGAATTCACTTTTCTTAAATTAATCCCGATTAAGATTAATAATTAATTAATCTTAATTTTCCCGGATCTGGGAAAATTAGGTCCTGAATCCTTTCTTTTTTTTTAAATTTTACTTCGGGGCATTCAGCATTACATTCCCAGAGAAATTAACGCATTGTGTGCGTTTACATTTCGCAGTGGAATTGTACCAGAAGTGGGTGTTTTGCGCTTAAATTTTGTCAGTTCAATCTCGATAGATTGAAAATTATTTCATTTTTGAACCAACTTTTCGTATTTTATCTTGAAATATATAACCAAATACAGTAAACTCTCGCTACAACGATACCCGATACAACAATAACTCCCTCTACAACAATAATGTTTTGTGGTCCCGGTGATTTTGCATATAAACTAATGTTAATCTCCCCTCAATATTACGATATTCTCTAGAACAATAAACCTCTGTAAAACGATTTTTTCAATCTAAATTTCAGTATTATTTTCTCCCTTTATAATAATATTTTGATTTTCAAATGCTTTTTTTTTCCCGTTTTCTTTTGTTATTTTTCTATCTATTAAGACTCATTGTGGATATTCAACTTATCCCTGAATAAATAGCTATTGTTCAGATTTCAAAACAGATGAAGACACCCTTTGGGGAATTGGAGTGGGTGAGGGGGGGGGTGAAGTGTAAATGTATGCCTAGTCTCATTTCATAGTAAGCTTTGGAATTCTGATAAGGTTTAAGGACATCTAGACCTGTCTGGTCACCTTGTCACAGAACAAGTGCCCTTTGTTAGAGGAACAGGAGGAGATGGAGGCGGGGTGTTGTTAAGTGACTTACTGAAAAGTGAGTTCAAAGGTTGTTTTTTAGTCTTTAACGATTTTGAGTTCTACGCGAAACATTTGGTTTAAACTTTTCTTTCTTTCACGCGATATTGTTCTCTAAGATGGCAGGGCGAAAGCAACTATCTTTTCGAGATAAACTGAACGTTATCAATGATATTGATGAGGGAATGAAGCAGATTGATGCGGCTAAGAAACATGGATTATTGCAATCTACAGTTGCAACGTTCCTAAAGAAGAGAAAGCAAATCGAAGATGCTGAATTCAAATGAAATGAACCCAGATCGAAAACGACTGAAAGTTGCGACAAAAGAAAACTTTGATGCTGCTGTTTTAAAATGGTTTCAAGAGATGAGAGCAACAAATGTCCCAATAAATGGACCTTTATTATGTGCAAAAGCACGGAAATTTGCAGCAATGCTAGGGAACGAAACTTTCAAAGCTAGCAATGGTTGGTTAATGCGTTTTCGAGATCGTCATGGAATAACTTTCCAAGAAGTTCACGGAGAGAAAAAGTCAGCCCCGATAAACGACGCAAATGAATGGTGGCAAAACAAGATGAAATAAATCTTAGAAAAGTATGCTCCAGAAGACATTTATAATGCAGGTGAAGCTGGGCTGTTTTTCCAACTCCTACCCGATCGAACATTGGCATTCAAGGGTGAAAAGTGTTATGGAGGGAAGAAATCAAAGCAGAGACTGACTGTTCTTCTGTGTACAAATAGCACAGGAACGCATAGAATACAACCTCTCGTCATTGGTAAATCATTGAAGCCAAGGTGCTTTAAGAACGTGAAAAGTCTTCCCGTGGAGTATAAAGCAAATAAGAAGGCTTGGATGACGTCTAAATTTTTTTCCGAATGGTTACAGAAGTTAGACAATGAAATGAAGAAGAGAAAGAAAAAAATCGTTTTGTGGATAGATAACTGCGGTGCTCACACGTCATTTCGTGAGCTACAAAATATAGAAATCGCTTTTTTCCCTGCCAATTGCACTTCAATTTTACAGCCTCTTGATATGGGCATAATTAAGTGCTTCAAAGGATATTACAGAAAACGGTTGGTGGACTCCATACTTGTAAACTTTGAAAATAAAATAGAAGACCCTTTCAAAGCTGTAAATGGCAAGGAATCGTGTGGCAATATTGCTGGAAGTTGGTGGGAAGTTACGGAAAAAACCATTCGGAATTGCTGCAAAAAGGCCGGTCTTTGTGTTATGGAAAATAAGAAATCTGATAATGATGAAAATTCCATAGACAATGATCTCTCAAATGATCAAGAATGTGTTTTGCACATCAAAAAATCCGTATCCCAAGTTGAGGAAACAAGCGGTAAAAAGTTTGGAATTAGTATAGAAGACTATTTAACAGCAGATGATGATCTTATGGTTTTCGCAGAAGTTACTGATGAAGATATTCTCTCTGAAATTACTGATGAGATAGGAAACAATGATGAAGATGCTGATGATAATACAGGCCCATCGCAGTCCTTATTGTCATCCCAGGAAGCTCTTCAATATGTGAATTCTCTAAGGACATTTTTTTTCAAGCCTTCCGTCGACAAATGAAGAACATTTTCGTGCACTAGACTCAATTCATACAGTATTGGTGAACTTAACAGTTAAAAAAATGAATAAACAAACAAAAATATTGGATTATTTTCAATAAAAAGTATTTTCAGGTATGTGAATATTTCTGTGCTTATTTTCTGAATTTATCTTATTTATTTATTTTTTTAGTATTTAAACCACTATTATTAGTATTTTACAAATTAATTTCTTCTAAATATAGACTTAAAAGTAGTATGTTATGCACCTTAAACTAATAATAATAATAAAAAATCTTATTAAATGCTCAAAATATGTGGGTCCTCGATATAACAATATGCCTCTCTACAACAATATATTTATTTGGTCCCTAAAATATTGTTGTAACGAGGTTTCACTGTATATAAATAACAACCATAAGATTTTTGTCAACAAAAAATATTTTTTTTAGTGGATAAATTTGTAATAGTATCATAAATATGAAAAATCAAATAGAAATAGTAGTATATAGCTTTAATTTTTTCGAATTATATTATATATAAACAATTTTACATTATAAAAAAATGAAAAGCGCAATCCTAAAACTAATAATGTTTTACAGTGTGGTAACGTTCAAAGCATTTTCCGCTACGGAGAGGTACAGGGTAAAATTCACGCATTTTCACAAGGATAGTTAATTTTAAATCTGAATTGATTTTTTTAATCCACCTTACCGTTCTGCATCGACTGATGTAAAAAATAGTTTTTATTTGTGTCAATTTTTCCAGAATCTATGTAGTAGACAAGAACTTTCGGCTTCCTGTCTATACCGTCATTCTTGTGTCCGCAAACAAGCCATGATGTCACACTAACCCGTACCAGTAGGTGACCCGCGCTCAAGCATCAATCGTCAGAAAACGTACTGGTACGTGACCCACATACAAAGTTTTGAATGGAATCAATACTTCATAATAATATTGTAAACTTATTAGTGTGCGAGCTGAATAATATTACTTTTCCTTATCAAGCAAAAGTGAATGCGTATCAGAACATCTCTCATAAGATGCCGACTGTACAGGCGATTCACTGCACAACCGAACAGCTTATTGCTATGCTCTGATATTTTACCCGCCCTTTGATTGGTCTGACGTTTCTGACGAGTCGGCGGATCGCGTTTCGTAAAAGATTAAATGAAATGCCTCTGCCTGTATCAAAGAGTGCTGCTCATCAAACTGAACTGTAACTAAAAAGAAAACAGAAGGATGGGGATTCCTGAAACTTCAAATTTTTTCAAAAAAAAATTCCCTCATAGAAAGGCATTTAAAAAAACCTGTAATATCAGAGTACTGAAACTATTTATGTAAATCATATTTCTGATCGTCACCATTTCATACCCTTTTTTTTTCAATAAATTCGAATTTATGATGAGCAAATTCACAAGATGGGGATTGCTTCGAATCATCAATTAAAAAATAAAGCAGAGTGGCTCATTTTGTGGAAATCGACACTCTGTTCTTTAATTGGCACTCCGAAATCAATTGATCGCTGAAAACGATTCGTTCTTCCGAATGACCCTAAACAGCTTCCTAAAGAGAGTATATGGAATATGTTATCTATGAAGGACAAAAGCAGTGAATGACCTCGTTCCTCTGTCCTTATTTGGGGTTACGTGTTTATTCGCTGCTGCTCTATAGATCGATTTATTGAAATACAGGTTGTAACTCACACTTGCGATTGAAAATATATGCAGCTTTGGCAGCAGACTTTTGCAAGCGCAGAAAACATGGAAGAGTTTGGTACATCTAAGCATCCTTTATGATTAGAAATCGTATTTTTAGAAAATGAACATGAATATCATTTTTTAAAAAGAAAAACCGCTGATCCGTAGAGCAATTACAAGAAAAGGCTCATGCTTCATGCTAATGAATCACTTGTTTTATTTCTGATTTAAGTTAATTTTTAAAATTTAAATTGAAATACAACCTATTGCTTAGAAAATATTGTTGATTCATAGTTTTATTAAAAGGAATGATAAGCAGTGTTTTTTTAATTATCTAAATTAAAGTGTTATCCAAAGATAACTGAAAAGATGGCCCCCGTCTTTCGTCCAAAGAGACTTCAAATCCAAATATATTAAAAAGTTTAAAGTCAGTCCATGAAAAACCAAAATTTATTCTATTTCCTGGTCAGAACTGGAATCTACTTGTTACTGAAAAATGATTTATCTTTAATTAAAACTTCTGCAAACAAAAATAGGGGGAAAAACCCCTTAGCACCTGAAATTTCTTTCTTTCTTTTCCTTGTTGTTGCTGTTCTTTTTCTCCTGGTTTTTTTAGGATCTATATCTGCAAATTTACCACTAGTTTAATTTATATCAGTACTCCACCCTAAATTATATTGCTGTTGCGGAATTTGCAAACATTTAAATTATTCAAATAGTTCTTGCCCTTCGTTTTAGCTTTCTTCACATTTTAAATCCATTATCGGCTTAGAATGCTTGCAGTCTCCTTCACATTCTGCTATCCGTTCATAACAACTTGCTTCCTTCAATGAGCTCTGCGTGCTTGTTGTGAGCAACTTGTTTAAATTCAGTTCTTCGTGTCGGACTGAAGGATGTCGCGTTTGGCGATTTCTGGAAGCAGCTCAACATTTTCAGATTTTTTTTTTAAACTTTTCTACGGCTTTTCCAAACTCTTTTAATCGAATACAGTGGGGGACTTTTGTGTATGAATTTTTCCTGGAATGCAAGCAGATTGAATAAGTCTGTAAAAAATATGTATTCTATGAATAGTGATGATAATATTTGTACTGTGTAGATAGGATTTATACAAAACCCGACTTTTTGAAAAGCCGGTTTTAGAATTCCATATCTGCAAAAAAAAGTTTAAGCAGTTTTCGAATTTATGTAATAAAATAGAATTTGGAAAGACATTTTATTTAACTTATATTAAATAACAAAAAACGAAATTAATATCAAAGTCAAAATCAAAATATTGAAAAAAAAAATAAGGAATACTTACATAGATTACTTACACAAAATAAAGAAAACTCAAACAAAAATTTCAAATATTTGTATTATTTTCATTAATTTTAATTTGTTCTCTAAGAAAATAGAATTAAAAAAATATCCACATGAACGATTACTAAGTCTTATTTTGGACATGATATTGTCTGAAATTTAAAATACTCGTTCACTAGCTACTATGGTTGATTTTATAGTTTTCATGACATCAAATAACAAATCAATTTTTTTTTCTCCTTTTATTTGTTGACTGAAATAATGAAAATTCAGCTTTCAGTGCCCTTGTATTTGAAATTTTTTTCAGGGTCTTCAAGGAATTAATTAATTGATTTTTTCCATGGCTTCTTTTAAAAAAGGGTTACTGATTAAGAGTTTCTTCAATTCGTTCTCCATCAGAATCGGTTTCCACATCAGAATTTGGAAATATTCTAGACAATATCTTTCCAGATAACATAATAATTCCGGTTTTTGAAGCTAAAGAAAATGCAATGGATTTCTCGCTGAACTAGAAATGTTTTGTGGATTTGGCAAATGCAGCAGAAGAGTTGCTGATTCTACTTGCCTTCTTTCTTCTAAAGCATACAATAGTTTAAAACTTATTTTAGTGATTAAATTTTATTTCATTTAACAGAAATTCAAATATACTTTCGCCTGTTAATAAATTGGCCTCTTGCCGCCTAAGCCTTCAGTTGCTGGAAGAATCGGTCCCAACCGATAAAATTCAATAAATTTGTTTCTCTTTTTTTGAAGAAGAATAATCAGGCTTTCCAGAAAACCGGTTTTGTTAGTTTAAAAACCGGTTTGCAAATATTACATATTTACTTTGAAAAACCGTCAAACCCTATTTGTTCATATACCTTTCATGCATTCCCTTAGTTGTTGCAGTGTTGATAAACAATGAATACTAGCTTCAGTTCATTGTTTATCGATACCGTAACGTACAGATCACGCAAATGTTTATGCCACTCACTTATGAGGCATTATAACTAAATAAAAAAGGGGCATTTCCACAAAATTTCCAAAAATATATAACTCAAAATAAGACCCCTTGGGGGGCACCTCGGAATGAGGATGAGATGCTTCCGGTACGGTGGTAGTCGTCTCACACCATGAGGAAAGGGCTTCCCAGCTCCTTTGCAGTTTGAGGGATCACGTATGGATTTTAAAAAGCATTTCAATAACGACTTCAGTTTTGAATTCCAGTGTTTATTTCATTGCTCATTAAAACCTGCATAAGCTTTATTTTTCCATAATTAAAAAACGAGCTTTTTTAATGTCAAAACTATTCATTACATGTGGAAATAGGGTATTTTGAGAGATTAATTTTTTTCTGCAGAAATGTGAATAAAAAATATTTTCGTGTTGTTTTGGCTAATTCTGACTTTGAGAAATCGTCAAAAGTGCTGATGAGGTCGTTACTCTCACCTACAACAGCAGTTCGATGCGTTGGTGCCAGAGATTCACAATTAAACAAATAGCATTTTCACTGACTTTCTTCTGTAGACCACATAATTCAATCGAATTTCTGCTAACTTAGTCTTATGCGGGTGAAATCTTCTGAAGGCTGAGGTCCAAAATTTGATTATGATCTGCAGTGTTGGTAACAATATCGCGCACCGAATTTCATTCATCTCAAAGCTTTTTTATTTCTCTCTTTAAACCCCTCGCAAATTTCTCTTTCCTTCTCTGCAGATTGGGTACAACTTTTCGTGCAACAATGAATGCCTTCATCATACGCTGAGTTGACAAAAGTCATGAGATACCTCCTAATAACGTGTCTTACTTCCTTTTGTTAGGAGAAGTGTAGCAACTTTAGGTGGCATAGATTCAATAAACCATTGTAAGTTGCAGAAATATTAAATCATGCTAACTCTATAGACGTCCATAACTGCGGAGGTTTTGCCGGTGCAAGATTTTGTCTTGAACTCACTTCTCCATTAGATCTTATTAAAGTTCGATGGGGCGGGCCGTCTTGGTGACCCATCACTCACTGGAATTTACCAGAACGTTTTTGAAATGAATAGCAAATAGTTTCCTAAGGTATGGCGCATTGTCGTCTATGAAAATTCCAACGTTGTTTCGGCACATGAATTGTCGCCTGCGATCTCCGAATAGAGGAAGATATGCATTTCCGATCAATAATCCGTTCGGTTGGACAAGCCGGCCCGTTCCAGGTTAAAACAACTTACGCTTTTATAAGACGACCAGCAGCTTGCAGAGTGCCTTACTGATAATTCGGGCCTTTGGGATCACGCTTTGGAGGGGTCTGCGCCACATCAGCTCTTTCCTGGCATCATGCCTAAGGAAGGGCCTACCTGCTTGATTTCGGAAGCCTGTCTCGCATTCTGTGTGAATGTCTCTTATTACATTTGAAATATTTTCTACACAGTCAATTTTGGAATGTTGGGCTCTGGACTGGCTGTTTCCGACCTAGCAAAAGCAAAATGTTAATTTTTTCTTCACATGTATCGTGCTTTATTTCTTTCCGGTTGAACCAAGGGTCTTTCTACTTTTAATCACTAAATCGCACAGTCTATTAAAATGTTGGGGACGGAAAAAGACATTGTATTCTTTCAGAACTATGAAAGTATTACGATTTCATACAAAATAAATCGTCATCATAACCAAAAGTGTCTTATATATACAGGTTGTGGCTAAATCCGACCGACATATTCAGAGGAATGATAGTAGACATCAGGAAGTTACAGAATCACCAAATAGCATGGGGCCCAAAACGACGTTTAGGGAGTGAAAATCTCTGTCGACGCTACTGCGTTCGGTGCTGGCGGGGTGGGTGGCTGTGCGCAAGAAGAAGGGGGCGAAAATCGCAAAAGTATAGAGCCAGAGAACTGTTGAAAACTGTAAAAAAATAATAAAAAATAGCAAATGATGTTTGAACCACGAATTTTTCTCTAAGTCAGAATAATTTTCATAATTCACATAATTTTTTTTCATGTTGGCAACATACGAATTTTATGATCTAGGGGGTTACAAATTACTGAAATGGAAAAATAGTTTAGAACCCATATTTACAAAAATATTGAAAACTGAAGAAAAGCAAGAGCTTGAAAATGTGAGGAACATTATATTCTGTCAAATTTGGCAGAGAAATTCAGAGCAAGAATAGTATAGTAATAAGTAGATGAAAAATTATCAGAAAACATAGGGTCGCAGTTAGCATTTTTCAGTGAAAATAACACATCGGGTGGACCCCGCGAGCTGGATGCTTCATGCCACTCAGACAGATGTACTGACTCACCGTCAGGAGAAAACCTTGGTAACCCTAAAAGTAGGGGTCACTGGGCTTGAAAACGGGATATTCTATTACATTTTGGGGTGTAGGAAAGGATTTTTTTCTTTTGGCGCCTTAAGAACCGGTTAGAAGTATCATTATCATTTGAAGAATCACCTGTTATATACTCAGTTATTAATGGATGTCAGCTAAATAATTTTGAGTAATGTTTAAATTTATTAAAATTGTTCGGAAATATTTATTCTTTAATCATTTGTGGATATGACGTTACTTATATGTAATATATCTGTATGAAGAGCTACGGAGGACTGGGTAACGAATTTTGAGGTGTATCCGATAAATACTTCGTTAGTTCTTAAAAGAATATGAAAGGAAGAAATATCTTTAATTTTGCTTAGTTATTGGTTTATTTATATTTAAATTTTTTGCTGAATTTCGCGTTTTTACTTTTATTTCTATCAAAGAGTAACAGATTTATTATGAATTAAACAGTTCTATATTGACTATTTTTTTCTGATCCTGTTTATTATTTAAAACTATCGTTTTCATTTTATTCATAACTCCTAAATTCTAGTGTAAAATGAGGGGGTTAGTTTTAAAACGTTAGCTTTCCACTCTTAAAGACACATGAATCTTCGAGAAAATATCAAACTATTATATAATTATCCAATGGTTTTTATTTCTTTGACAGCAACCTCAGGTCTTAAACAAATCAATACAAAAGCAGTTGAAAAAATATCGTTTGACGGCTTTCTTGGGCAAGACATTATTTAAAAGTTTAAATAACAAGGTATTTCTAAGTTTATCTTCAATTAAATTTTATTTGTCATATAAATACATCTGTGTAAAAACAAGTGGAAAGAATCTCTCTCCTAATGAAGTTTGCTTAGTTAGCCAAATGCTGAGGTTCGCTTTAATGCCTACTTCCCCCCCACCCCCTTACTTAGAATCGTCTACTGACGGCAACCAGGTTCAGGGTTTTTCTTGTGACGGTAGGACAGTACACTAGTCTGCTAGAGCTTTATCCTCAGATGAAGCCTGCTTTATAGAAAAGATGCCTTCAGAATCCAAAATGTGAATATTTGGTCACTGCAAAATCCCCACGTCACTGTCCCGTCGATAGAACAACACAAGTTTGCTACTAACATCTGGTCAGAGTTCTCTATTTGCATAGTGTCTTCTGTCCGAACCATTCGGCGGCACAAAGCACCTTGTTTCCTCCCAGCAAGTTCCTCCGTATCCACTACAGGCAACACCGACCACTGCAAGCCAGAGCAGTGGTGGTTGATGCACGATGTGACTCCAGCACATTACGGTTGCATTCGGGAAATGCAACTCGTTGCTTGCGAATGAAGTTGAACGAGCATCCATTCTGCGATGCTCATTAATGAATACTTGCTAGCTGCTTTTGTTTTTCTCGAACGCATGGGAAATTTACAGGCGAGAAGACTTCTTCTCGATTACATTGTTCCAAATCTTCGAATTCACTCCTTCAAACACACTATCAGTGTTCACTACCTGCACCTCTATGTTTTCTGGTAATCGGCCATGCACTTTGTGCCTGTAATTCAAGCTCGGAATTTGTCTTTCTGCTTCTTGAATATCCCCGGTTCTCAAACTACAAGACTCTTGTGTCTTATTATTAAAATGCCTTACATTTTCAAGCTCTTGTTTTTCTTCCAGTTTTAATATTTTTGAAAATATCGGCTCTAAACCATTTTGTTTTGTTACCAGTAATTTACGACCCTCTAAATCATCAAATCTGCATGATACAAGCTTGAAAAAACAAATATTTAAGAATGAGCTTACAATAAAAAAAACACCCTTGAAACCCGAGCTGTAATTTTTTTGACAAATTCTAAATTATTGGTGGTTCTTTATCCTCCTGATGTCTACTATCACCCCTCTGAATTTGTAGGTCGAATCCATCAACAGCCTGTACATATGTCTTTTAGGTAAAAAATTATTGAATCTTTTCGATTAATTTTTTTTTTTTTTTTTTTTTTTTTTGCTCAGTATCCGGTAAGTCTCTGATATATCTTAAATATTCAGTTCCTCACGTTTCTCCTCCCTTCTGTATAAATAGTGTGGTGCAACAGCCGATCAATTAAAGTGACCAACATTATACGTGATTATCAATTTTTTTAGCCATAATCATTAAATGATGTACTAGTTGCATTCTGAAATATGTTCTTTATTCCACCTGTATGATCAGTCCTTCGAAATTTAAAACTAACTATATATCTGCAAATTTTCTAGATTGAAATGTGAAATTTTATTCATACGAAAATAAGAAAAAATTGTATTAATCACACTTGAAATTATGATGGTAGTACAAAAAGTTAATTATCTACAATTTTATAACTGAAAGTATGTCTGGAGGCAGTATTTTTTTTTCTTAAGTGTAACCATTTAATGCTTTTAGAAGAAAAAAAATCAGAAACTATGCTTGCATAGCTGTGAAATTGGTCTGATTTTACGGCATAGTATTTAAATATTCGTTGCTGTCATTTCAATTTTGATTCTAATTAAGGTCCAGTCTATATGAACGTATAATTTTGGGAAGAAATTCAAGGGGAAAAAAAAAACAAATAAAATAGAAAGTGATGCATTTTATTTTAAGTTTTCTTTAGTTCATAGATTCAGGATAAATTGAAAATTAATAATAAATCATTGGCAACGCTTTTAAGAAAATAAGAAGAAATGCGCTAAAACGTTACCTGCCAAGAAAACTTTAGCTCATGATACTGTTTCTAAGAACTAAGATTTTTAATGTAGTACATATAAATGTTGCATTTGCACGTCGATTGCTGGTACATTGAATTATATATATTCAAATCTGACAGTAAATAAGCTAGAAAATTCTACAACCCATTTAAAATTTGAAATAATTTCAATAATTATCATTATTTCTTATTGAAAATATGTTTGTTTTCCCTGAGTATTAGCCATCAGTTATTTTTAAAATATGATTCCTGTATTTCAGCCAAAGCGCTCATTATTTTGGAAAAATAGAAGAATACTTATTTGAACTACTTACATAAAAAATACATTCATTTCAAATATCAGCTTGAGGGATGTGCACTTATGCATGCTTCATAGAACTAAGAAAGGACTAAGCTTCAAGCTTATTAATATCCATTTGAATTTGAATTTAAAGCACTTTCTATGTATTGTCACCCATTTTCTTAAATATAGTTAAACTGTAAGAAATGTCAAGATTATATCTTCATAAAACTGAAAATTATGCTTTACCTTATTAGATTAATTTTGTATTGTGCATATCAAAATTATTATTTCTGTAAACTTCTTCCGTGTGGGAAAATTACAAACGTATTCTTTTATAATGAACTTTTGAAGCAAATTTCTGACATTTTTTCCTTTCAACATTTGTCTGAAACGCGGTCATCAGCCTTTTTCTCACGGAAGCTCCGTTTCGTTTTCAGAGACATCATTATCGCTCTCATAGGGATTATTTACCATTTGGCGTACATTGTAAAATCGCCTAATCAGAGATGCAAAGCTAAAAGTTATAATGTGGTAACCCTTCTAAGGTTCGAGCGCAAATGACCCTCGTTAATGATTTAGCTCAAATGCAACTGAACACATCGGAAACACAACAATTAGCAAATAAAAAGTAGTTCGTAATTAAAGTCAGATCTGAAGTCGTTTTCGAAAAGTGATTTCGGAAAGGGAAAAAGTAATTCCCGTCAGTGCTCTTAATTTTTCAAATTAAAAGGTTAAAAAAATTTCTAAAATTAAACTCATTATTACACATTTTTCGTTATTGCGACAATTTTACAAAAGAAACTATGTGATAGAAGTTATCGTTCATCATATAAAAACGGAGAAAAACATTCAAATGCGTGAAAGGCATGCTACACATTTATACTTTTTCTGTAGAATTCAGAAATAATGTGAACAAAGATGAATGTGTGTTGGCACTCGATCAGTTGACCTAGATATACCAAATTTTACAGAAAATGTGTACTTTTCAGCTTTTTTTTTGGGGGGGGGGATTTTAAATTAAAATTTGAATAAAACGATGACTTTATACCATTATAAACTCTTGATTTAAAAAAAAATTTAATTATATGAATGTTTTTGTTGATGAATATTTTTTTTCTATATTTAATAAATTTTTATACAACGTTTTTAGATTGTATTCCAATAAGAATCATAATGATTCTGAACAAATATTAAACTTATCAAGAACGGTAATGCTCTGAAATCGAGAGCTTAAGAATTCCGCTTGTGAAATTAAAGTGACTAATAAATGGTATTTAATGAAATTGCAGATATTTTTTCATTACATGTTTAACAATCCGAATTATTATTTTATTATTACCACAAATAATTATTGGTAAAATAAATTTCAGGAAAACAAACAATGTATTTATTTAAAACTGTGAAGAATCTGTAAGAAAGAAATCTGTATTTAAAGTCATATTAGTATAAAAAGCAAAAGCCGAAATAAAAAAAATCAATTTAGAAATTAGATTATAGTACTAATATGTATTCAAATCCACTAATCTTAGAGGAGATGCTTAAAAATTGGGGAATGCATAGTGAAATGAACAAACTGGAGTAAACATATATTTATTGCTATTTTATGCTTAAAAACATTTTGCTGCACACTCTAAAACTGAGTTACTTAAAATGTTCGAAATATTTTGCGACCCTCTGCGCAAATGAGCCTGTGACGGGAAGTAAAAACAAAACTCCCTTTATGAAACCCAGAACAACACGAGAGTCTCAAAAACAGTTGTCAGGAATTTTTAGATAAAAAATTCTCGTCTAATTCTAATCAGGTTCTCGTCTAACTTTAAATTCTAATCTGGTCTAAAATTCTAGTTTCGCACAAGTCAGAAATCGATGGAACAATCTCAATGCCACGCTCAGGGCCGGTCATCTGGGGGAAGCGGCCGATTCTATGCACCCGCGACTCAGGGGGGGGATTGAGAATTGAAATAGTGTTTTGAACAATAATAGGTTTTACACTTAATGAAAGTATACAAGTTGATTCCGCGTGACTGGCTGAGAGTCGACTGACGCCGTTATTAGGCAAAGATCGCGGTGATACCTCTAAAAGGGAAGGGAGTGCTAATTCATGAATCCACTTCAGACACGCAAAGTTTTTCAAACAAAAAGTAAAAGGCAGATAAATAAAAGAACCATTCCTAATAATGCACGATGTATGACTACTTCACCATCCATGACCGGAATGAAAAGAACTAAGGAAGAAATTCACATTTAGCAGTCGGCGGATTTGGATCTATACGAAGTATATACTATATATATATACTCGTGGCATATATTAGAGTCTTGTGCAAGTATGCAAAATAAGTAAGTAGATTTACAATCACTTCTCACTTATCTTATAGCATAGCATATAACAATTTGATTATTCATTCTATAAACTGCTTAATACTGTTAGATATATCCATGTCCAAGCCTAGGAAATATCACTCAGGGTGAAAAAAATATACTAAATAATAATTATAATAAGTTATTTCTAAATGTATCGAATGTGTTAAAACTTTTCTCTACGTTATTATAGCAAGTGATGAGCGCTCTTCCATCAAATTAAAATGAATTAAGAATTATCTTTGGTCAAGTATGTGTTCAGAATGTTTATATTAAGCATCAAAAAGAAACTGCAAAGCATTGTAATTTTTCTGTATAGATGTATGAGTCAAAAAAAAATATCACGCATTAAATAAAAATGCATTAATTATATGTGTTCGTGTTTTTATTTTTTTTAAAAATTTCGCAAGTAATTAGGGCCCCGAATGCATCTTGCACCCGGGCCCCTTCATAGAGAAGACCGACTCTGCTTTTACATCATAACACCTGAAAATTTTAATTGTAATAACTTTTTCCTATTTATTGGTTTTTTCTCTCTTTCTTTTATTACAGTAGAGAAAATTCCAAAATGCTTTTTTTTTTATTTCTGAAACAGTCGGTAAAAAGAAATAGCAATAAAATGAAACAGAAGGAGAAAGTTGTTTCTGCAAGCGAAAGTCACATCATGAAGCAATATTCTAAAAATAATGCTCTGAAATCGAAATGAGGTTTTAATTTGAGTTAAGTTTCGATTTCATTTTTTGTGGTGAATATTCTGGAAAGGGTTTCTATTGAGGGAAATTGGTAACATTACTCTCAATAGAGCCTCATTTACCGCAAGTAATGTGTATTTAACTTGCGGAATATCACATCGAATCTATTTAAGTTTGAAAATTTACAAATTTTCTAAAATTCTAGATAATTTTAAACATTTCAGAAATGTTTTATATTTGTTCTTCAAGTTACATAAAACGACCGCGCAAGAGAATAAGTTTGATTCTTTTAAATAAATTTAAAGATACATTTGAATAATTAGCTTAATTTCGCTTGAAAATATTGAAATTATAGTTAAGTGAAATCTCATTTTATAGAGTATTTGCAATCACGGTTTTCTTCTACAGTCCTCTCATAAGACAAGGCAATTTCACATTTCCTCTGAAATACTATTTCACTGCGCAAATAAAGACGCAGAAAGTTCTTAAAAAACCAGTGTGACTCACTGAGATAAAGTGCTCAAATATGCTTTCATTCCGTGTAGCGATAAATACTAAGATAAACACACGGTTTACCGATAAGAAGGCATGTTTCATCTTTCATTTTCTGTTCTTAAGATCGCCTTTTCCTACTTTTTTCCCTCTCAGCGTGAAAAAAGTTATTCTTTCGAAAGTAAAGCAGAAAATTCACATTCAGTTGAAATTACTGAGCCAAATTCAAACAAGCAAAATTAGAGCGAGAAAAATATACCATTTGTGATTGGAATATATTTCCATCAGATATATTACCATGTGACCTCATTTGAAGTTCGCTCGCATGGTCGTTTAGGTCGCCATCTGTTGACGAAACAAAACACTAATTGCTTCAAGATTTTTGTTTTAATTGAAAGGCGTTCCTATTTAAATAACTTAGTGACGAGATTTTATTGAAACTATTTGTATTGTACTCAAATGTTCAAAATATTATAAGAAGTTTTTTTTAATTGAAATGTGTGATATTTTTTTTAATATTTTGTTAATTTTTGACATTTTTGTAGAAACGAAGATTAAAACATATTAGAATACAAATATCGAAATTAAACAGAAGGATGAAATATTTGATTCTTATTGCATTCCTAGCATCCTTTTACGACCCTCTAGTTCCCCGATGGAATTAATGGTCATCAAAATTTTAATCAAATAATTTATGTAATTTGTTTCTTCAGCAAAATGTTCTTAAGCTTTTAATAAATATATAATTCGTATTATTTCAGAGCCCTTACTCCGTCCGTTTCATTTCACTATCCATTTTCTTATTTTCTGTCAGTTCCCTTAAAGTTCGAAAAAAATTGAATAGATTATGTTATTTCTACAATTTTACAATTTAATCTAATTTCTAACCTTAACAAATTACTCACCCTTTGTAAACAAAGAAGGCCAAATTCATAAAACCCGACTTTTTTCTTTACTTTAGCAGCGTTTTAAATATAAATTAAGATCGTTTTCAGATTCTTCTCAGAATGAAGTAAATATATCGTTTTCTAAAATCTACTTAATGAATAGTGATTTCTATTAAGTTTAATTTCCTTATTTTGTATTGAATTATTATTTTTTGTATTCATATCGATAGTAATTTGGATTATGAAACAAAAAATGCCTTCAAACTTTAATAATGATTTTTATCAACAATTTTGATGTTCTTCAGGAATCCGTATGCTTTTGTGTTATCTTCCGAGATGCGTTTAATATCCATTCGGAATTCTTACGTACGTTAGTATTTTTGCTGAAAGATACGCTTAAAACATTTTAAGAAAATGGATCAAATATAGAAGTCATTCAAAAGACAAAAATACCATTGTTGAAAAGATAATATTTTGAATTTTAAGATGATGTAAAAAGTGCTTTGGTCCCGCAATATTTTCAGAAGTTATCGTGGGAAAGCGTGCAAATTTTGTTTTTAATAAAGATTTCAAAACATTGCTCTGAGGTACAAATCTCTCCTCTCCATTCCAATGTCTGTTTGGTAGATGCAAGTTCTAGTTCATAGAGTGCTAACACGCACAAACATTTACTTAACTGCAAGTGAAGACAAGGGAAGCATCACATCCATTATTTGTCTTTGATTTTAAGAAACCACAATAGTTTCAACTAAAAGATTTTTCTCACTTTTTATCAAATTATTTATAGCGTGATATGCATGACAAAATAAGTAACTCAAGTAAATAAATTTTTATTGACAAAAGCATGTTTTTACTGTATCTGATTCAGTACTATTATCTGTTCACTAGTTTTGCAGCGTTACAGAGCTGATAATATAGACCGAAAAATATTTTATTCTTTTTAGAGCAAGTCTATGAAATTAAAAATAAATATTTGTCTGCATGTCTCTTATGCCCTGCCGTATTGCTCATCCTATTTCGATAAAACGTCGGCGACATATTGCTTGCAGTTACGCGAAGGTCACAGGCATAATACAGTCATCTGAAGTGTAAAAAATATTTTTTGATCTATTTGCCGCATCTGTAATCAAGGATTGACTGCGAAATCACTCGCCCAGGAGACACAACAGATTCAGTAAAGATGTTCAATTCTAGCAAGACGTTTTCATTTCGTAGCTATTGTACGTGAATGCAATGTAAGTCTTTCTCTAAGGTCATACTTTTATTAGAGAGTGTGTGGGAAAGTTTTAGGGGAGCCAATCCTATAGGTTTGAAATGTTAACTAAATGTTTAGTAAAATTTTATTTGCATTAACTTCTGAAAATATTACAGTACAAATAATTTCGCACAGTCTTAGTTTTCAAAAAATTATCTTTTCAACTATATTAAATATTTTATGGTATAAATATATATTTTCTATGTTTGACCAATTTTAAAATATTTAATCACGTTTTCTAACATTAAACTTGAGAAATCTTCACGAATATTAAAAGAATCACGAGATACAATAAATAGTTTCTTTCATTACCATTCTGAAAGAAAACCAGGTTTTACAATTTTTACAATGCACAAATCTAATACGTAAAAATGAGTATTTGTTTGTAGAATAGAATAATAAAAATGGAGTAAATACTATTTATGGTTTTCCTTTATATAATAATTCATTTTCAATGAATCTATCCAATGTCGACAAGAAAATAAATATCATTTCCAATTAAACAAGACAGTATTTTAAATTTCAAACGATATTTTCAAAATTATTTCTTCTGCGACAGCAACGCTCCGAGTAACAGCTAGTATGACATGAAATTGTTATTTTACTCTTTCGGCTACTTATAAATTATCTGCCATTTTTTAAAAAAATCGAATACTGAAATTGAATATTGGTCATTTCCGATAAAATAGGGGAGATAACTGATTTTGCATTGTTTGAGTGAATATTCAAGTTTGAAGCAGTCAGAGTGTGTTTCAAATTTGCTCAAATTTTAGAAATCAATTTTAAGGAAAGAGAGGCTAAAAAAAAAATTTCGATTTGCGTGAATTTTGTCAAAGAGACATTGAAATATTTTCCCTCAAGTATAAAAAATGATTCCAAAAGTAGCCGAAAGAGGGCGCTCTCATATCGTACTAAGATGCTCTATCCATATCAGTTTAGGAATAAAATTCCTTTTTGGAAATGGATTTGTCGTTAGATCCAGGCGGCATGCTAACGTTTTCAGACATGTAGCTGATGGGTAAACTTTTCTAAAATAAAGATGAAATCACAGCTAATGCATTGCGGAAGTTTTTGCTCTGAAAAATAACTGAAGACGCTGGAGAGTTCCGTTTCATTGAATGGAGTACCGAATTTAGTTGGATGTTTTGAGGATCTTCCCGAAGTGACGGTACGTCTTTGCTTGAATACGGAAGAATGTGCACCCTGGAAATATGAAGGATATAGCGTTGCAACTACAAGCAGATGATGGACAATTTTGGCGGATATGCCGATGTTTGAATGTATTTAGTATATAAGAAAAATTTCATTCTATGGTGAAATTAGCAGTTTATTTACCAGAATAACTGCAAAGTTTCTAAGAAGTAATTCCCGTAACTGCCGAAAATTCCTGTTTTAATCTAAATTACTTTGATGGAAAAGGAAGCCATGCATAACCTGATATTCGATATTATTACGTTTGGGATAAAAATAAAAGCAGATAGAAAAAAGACAGCGTGGATGATACAATGAAACTGAAGTAATGCCAAAGGATAGTTTATGGGATTCTGAAGGATGCTGCTCTTGTTGCATAGATTTGGTGCACTTGGGTGACTTAAACTAGTGGCGACGGTCATCACAATATTTTCTCATATACTGCCAAATACATTTTTTATCTCGCTTTGGAGACTTTTTGAGGTTATGCAATTATGAACACTAGGCAAGGACGTGATATCGTGCACAGAATTGGCGAACTATAGATGCGAAATGTATGTTATTTCAAAATGGTATTTCTTCACTCAACACATCGACGGACCATATTAATACTCCTCATTACACATTCATTGGGTTAAGGACCTCTAAAATAATACTCCTCAAACAAAATCACACCAATTTAAAAAACAACCATCTTTTATTAAAACACAATTATAAATTGATAGGACAACATAGTAATATAAATATATACAGCTCGCGTCACGTGATTGCATTGAGTCACGAGATTGAGCGAGATGGAGAAATGCGCGTGAACAATGTAGTTCTTTGACGTCGAATGATTTGTCATTTTTACTGACTGTAACGAGATAATATGTATTTTGGACATTTTTTTTCCGGCCGACTGACACCAAAATTTGACACAGAATTGCAGTTCTATAATGAATCTCCTTGATTTAACACATTTTGTGTCTGCTGATGGTTGTCAAAATAATGGGAAAATCTTAAATTTATAAAGAATCCTTTAATTGTATGGTGTAGCACCGCCTTTGGTGTGTAATGCAGCTTTTAATAGCCTAGGAATCGATTCATACAAGTGTTGAATAGTCTTTAGAGGAATATTCTTCCTGGAGATATTGTGAAAGTTTTGGGAGAGTTGCCGGTGGAGGATATCGATTCCATTTTGAACTCTCTAAAATAAGCCATAACGGTTCAATTATACTGACTGTGCAGGCAAAGGTGAGACATCCTCGTATTCATT
>JAPMOQ010044827.1:634650-658488 GCA_026543055.1 Argiope trifasciata
GCATTAGCATCGTGGAAAACTCCATCTCTTGCAGAAAACAAAGCTTGTAACATAAGATGAACCTGGTCAGCTCAAATTTCTCCGTAACTTTTATTACTTCTAGTAAAATAATTTTTATTACTTCTTCCCAGTGATCATTCCTTTCAGTGTTGGAAGAAGACAATCACACGCTTATACACGTGTCCACCAAACAGGCGCTGATTTTGTGAAAAGATGGTCTTTCCCAAAAAACAGGCCGATTGACAAGCGGGTCGGGTTTTACTTATCTCCTGGTTGATTAATGAGTGGAAAGAAGTAACCTGGTCTAATATGATTCATCATAACATTCTACTTCCTTCCACTTATCGACTGACCAGGTTTCTTGAGTGTGACACCCCTGTTGACGTCGTTTATCATTAACATCTGTAGCAAGTGACTTGGAAATTGCCACTCTGCTATAAATGAAGGTTTCTTCTAACTGTAATCGCTGACGCTGCAGAATCCAGATGAGCCCTGAGGTCACTTTTGATGCAATTGTTCACCTTTTAGATATTACAATCTGCTTCAGTGCCTGTCTGTCTCTTTCCGCTGAATATTTTGATTTGCCGAGCTTGTCTTGCTGTGCTATGTCTATGATTTTAGACACTGCACCTCTTTTAAGGCCTAAAATTTGGGATGTTTCGATCCCACTTTCTCCAGATAGACGGGCTCCAAATTTTGGGTCTCTTTGAAAATAGAAGACTTCCAACATTTTACGTTAATCCTAGAATTACAGAACTTCGATAAATCTATCACATGTACATATATACATTGCTAATTATATGTAAAAAAGCTGGTGGCTATTATTATGTTTTAATACATACGAAGCGTATTCAAAACCTTCACTTTTATTTACAGATGTTTCCATTATTTTGATAACCATTTGTATATTTTAAGTGTTAAATTGGTGTGCAAAACGATATCCATCTAACTATTCATGTTTTGTAATTATCGTCTTTTATGATTGAAGCTGTTTATGTTTCATAGTTTTGTATCCTTGTACTCGAACGGCCAGATATACAGACTTT
The DNA here is from genome assembly GCA_026543055.1 of Argiope trifasciata. Taxonomy (NCBI): domain Eukaryota; kingdom Metazoa; phylum Arthropoda; class Arachnida; order Araneae; family Araneidae; genus Argiope; species Argiope trifasciata. Next base: position 635,697 of record JAPMOQ010044827.1, read on the forward strand.
CAAGGAAGATCTCCTTGAATATTTAATAGGAATCTAAAACTTTGGTCATAAATCCATTGTGCCAAATTCCATGCTTCTAGCTCAAAGTATTTTGAGTTATTGTGCTCGCAGAAGGATAGACACAGTGCCAAAAACTTCTTTTTCGGTTTGAGGGAGATTTGAAAGATGGAGATTCGGTCAAATTTCAAGTTCGAATTTTTCACGCAATTACAATACTTCTATATTTAGTTAAAGAAAAAAAATCTACTCTCTACATTTCGGGGAAGTAGAAATAGTTAAATAGTTCGTGGAATAATGTGTGAAATTTTTCAAAACGCACTTGAAAAGTCAGGAATTTTTGAAAAAAGAAAGAAAGTATCTGAGCAGAATATCCTCACTGATATCTGCTTGCAGACAGTCAGATTCTTCAAAATTTTTATTTGCAATGATTTACGGATTTCAAGAGCTTGAAAATGTTTCAGAATTCCGTGTACCCCCTGAAGACGCTTTCTCTAAAAATTTTACCTCTACATTTTCAGAAGAGACTGCAAACCTTGCAGACACTTGTTGAAACCAACATTCTTCTCAAAAATTTCAGTTTTCTATTCACAAACTTGCCTGCCAGTATTCCATTTGCTTTTCCTGTGATATGTCACTGGAGTAATCAGAAGCAAGTAGAATAAAAATAAAAATTCCCCAGTGAATAAAAATTTGTGTTTTAAACTACGCAGAGTACTGCATACGAAAACGAACGGTGCGGTCCAAAGCCTCTTCGGACCTGCAGGCACACTTGCCTGTCTCTTTTCAGGCAACCAGAGGAAGGTGTACCGCCGGCTGTTACGGCAACGATCCTGCTACTAGGAGGAAGAAATGTAAGCTGTGTTCAAACATCTACTCTTGCAAACACCCTCAAGTGCTTTCCAGTGTTTTTCTGCACTAAAAAGAAATGTGACAGAGAAGTGAAAAATGAGGAAGGTAAGGATTGTCTTCTCACCGGTATGTTTCTTAACCCCATAGTCAACAAATGCCGATTTTTTTTAAAAAGTGTTTCAGTTGTTCCCCAAAACCTATCAATTCAGCATGTGATGTAGTCTCTCTAAATGAAAACGAATGTTTGTCTGTATCTCTCTGTGCCGTACCGCTCTTTCAATTGTAAGGATGGCTTATTTGTTTCTGTCGAAGACGAAAAAACAAAATATGGCCCACTCAAAAGTCTTGAATAATAAAGCTAAAAAAAAATAGCATAAATTTATGTAGCTTTCTTCTTTACATATCACTCCATTTCAATGAATGTATTCATCGCCGACAAGAAAATAATTATTATTCTACCTGTCATTCTTTATTATTGTTTCCAATTCCAAACGATCTTTCCAAGATTATTTCTTCTGCGGCAGCAACGCGCCGGGTGCCAGCTGCTGGGTGTATAAAACAGAAATGAAAAGAAATTTAAAAACAGGCAGAAAGTGAGACGAATTTGTTGAATTTCAACTGGCACCACCCGAAAATGTTTCTTCAGGCTGCAGGGGGAAGACCGCCTCTCGACTCAGCGTCGCACGAGTCGCGCGCTTCAAAGAATTAAGCTGAAGAGACGCGTCTCATCCCCTTCCATCGAGAGACGCCATTAGAGAGCTGAACCGCTGCCGAACGAGAGCAGGCGAAACACTTGAATGCCATTCACCCGAAATGCCATTTGCGAGAATACTGGATCTGTCTGATCGTTTCAGAGAACTTGATGGAAATAATATTCAACTGAATGGTATCAGTGAGAGATACCAAAGCTGATATCGTAGGGAAAATCCCAATCGGTTGCAGACGGCCAGAACGGAAGAACCCGAAATGACTGCCGCCGGCAACCAAAGGGATACGTTGACTTGGGAAGCATGCTGTGCCCGTTTTCGATGTCTGATCACTTACCTCTTGTACCGCATTTTGAATAAGACATCTGATACACTTCCGCATTTTGAAATAAGACAAAATTTCAAACGCGGATTTTTTCCCCTCCGTTTTATCATGTGAGAACATGATATTGCTTTCGCTTGAGAAAATGTAGCTAATGTAGTTTTATGAGTTTACTAATACAGTTTCCTTTTGCAGTAGGATTTCACTGCATAGATTTTGAAATATCTTTCGTCTGCTAGTGCAGTTTTATGAGTTTTAAATGTGTTTACTAATGTAATTTTATTTTGCGATAGGCTTACATTGTGTTGTGTACACCGGTGATGGCTCTACACTTGATGATGAGAAATGAACTATAAATTTGAGGTGTAGCTAATTGAAATAAACAAAGGAATTGCGGTGCAACTAAAATGATGAAACGATGCTTCTATACTATGCAGTTTATTGCTATGAGAAGGGGCATGGAGTCACCCCACTACCAACGGTAAGCATCGCGTCCAAGTTCAAATATCGTTCTGCCCCGTCATGACCCGAGCAGCTACAAAAAAGGAGCAACCCTAGAATGGGTGTCCGCCAACTTGGCGGGTTGGCAACAAAGAACTGAACATGCCGACCCCGTTGAAATGTGCATTTTAACAATTACATCAGTTAACATTTTTTGTAATAACAAGAGAGGCGATTAATGCAGTAAAATTAATGAAAAATCACAAAACAACATTAATAATTCTTAACAAATACATATAGCTACATTTGCACCGAAAAGATAATACAAATAAATTAAAATACAATCAATATTGTAGTTTTCAGACCCAAGATATGCAATAAGTAATAATGATAATCTGGAAGATAAGATTTCAAGATACGCCATTAGAAATTAATCATGGGAGGAGATGTTAGCCTTCCAATAGCAAAAGTGCAATTTTCGAAAAGGACGGTTTATAGATTCCAGAATGAGTTTTAACATTAACCACTCTCACTACATTGTCTTTACCATAAAATACATTTACAATTTTACCTTAAATCCATTTACAACATGGAAGATTTTCTTCTTTGAGTAAAACCATGTCACCAATTTTTAAATTTGGTTTTTTAATCATCCGGTTGTGTCTTTGTTGCAACGTACTTAAATAATTATTTTGCCATCTTTTCCATATGACTTGTACCATTTTTGATGTTCTTTGCCATAAATTCAATCTATTATTTTCAGTATTTATTAAGTTAGGCTCAGCAATGGATGTGATTGGCTGACCAATGAGAAAATATCCAGGTGTCAGAATTTGCAGATCGTCCATGTCATTAGACAAAGGAGTAATAGGACGGGAATTCAAAATATCTTCGATCTGGTGTAGAATAGTAAAAAATTCCTCATATGTTAACTTTGAAACTCCAAAAACACGTTTGAGATGGTATCTGAAGGATTTGACACCTTCCTCCCATAAATCACCAAAGTTAGGTGCTCTGGGAGGAAAAAATTTCCATTGAATGCTTTCTTCAGATAAAAAATTAGATAGGTATTCATCATGCTTAGTTACCATAAGAGCTAATATTTTTAGTTCAGAATTACCACTTGCAAAATTCCTACCATTATCATAAAATTCCTACCATTATGCAATGTATGATTCAGAAGTTAGATCAGAAACAAAATCTAAGTGAATAGCTTTAGTAACCATACAGATAAATATACAAACATAAATTTTATGACATAAGCCTTTGACCTTTATATTTTATGAAAAATGGTCTTCTAAAGTCAATACCTGCGCAGTTGAAAGGCGAAACGCGTTCTTTTAGCAGATTGCCCACAATTTGTTCATAAGTCAAAAGTTTTGCTTTGAAACAGGCAAAACAAATCTGGACAATTTTTCTACAAACATTTCTTCCATTTAAGGGCCATAATTCTCTATGAACACAATACAATAAATTTTGCTGCCCAATATGCAAAATTTTCACATGAAAATACATAACAATAATTTTTATAAAATTACTTTTGTCTGGTAAAATAATTGTATGTCTCTGGTCAAAATTTACGTTGCTATTCTGAATACGACCTCCTACTCTCAAAATTCCGTCCTCATCAAGAAAAGGGTTTAGAATTTTAATATTACCTGTGGGTTGTTTTTCAAGAAGAATTAATTTTATATCATCTTGAAATGCAATTTCCTGAACAGATTTAAGTAAGAATGATTTACCTCTTTGTAATTCTACTGTAGAAAGAGGTCCATGCAACCCATTCTTAGGATTTCTTAAGTTGTTACAAAACCAAAAAAGAAAGCTTACAATACGGATTGACTTAGAATATTTGTTAGTAATACAAGAAAGTAAATCCAAAAATCTAGAAACCACACTTAAAGTTCTTATTTGTTTATTTTTTCAGTTCATGAAAGTATTCCTCACCAGTAGGAATGTTATTTCCATCACTAAGTTCAACTGTCACTTGTTGAAGAAACTGTGGACCATTCCACCACAAGTGATTATCCATAAGTTGACGAGCAGTCATACCAAGTGAAATAATATCAGCAGGATTTTACATGATGCCAGGAAAACCTTTTTGTCAACTCTTGGATGCGGGATATTCTATTTGACAGAAACACTTTCAGCAGATGGTATGAAGTATTAATCCAGGCAAAGCACAATAGTCGAATCTGAGTAGAGGAAAATTTTATCCACTTTTAGGTTGAGAGATGACACCGTTTTGGAAGCGAGCTTTGTAAGAAGCTCAGCAGCACGTAGCTCAATGCGGGGTATTGTCATCACCTTAATTGGAGCAACTTTAGATTTGCTGCACAGTAGTGAAACTTTCACATGATTCAGTTCAGTGACACAACAAATGTAGATGACTGCACCATAAGCATCTTTCGATGAGCCAGCAAAAACACGTAGTTCAACTTCCTTGATGGAGTCAGTTAGAATGAAACGAGGAATTTGCAGCTTTGTAATATCCCCCAAGCAATTTCTGAATACGTCCCATTCCAGCCTTTCCTGATGTGGTAACTCTTGATCCCATTCAGTTTCGTGCAGCCACAATCGTTGGAGGAAGCCCTTTGCCTTTACTATCACTGGTCCTAGAAGAGCAAGAAGGTCGAATAATTTAGCTATATCGGCCAAAACAGCTCACTTTGTAGGAATGCCAGTAGATGGAGTGACATTGAAACTACAGCAGTCTGCCTTTGGATTCCATCTCAGGCCAAGCGTGTGCTTTTATCAGAATCACCAAACTGATAACATTGATCTTCAGTTTTAACTGATTCTAAAAGCATTTCATTGATTGCGCACCATTTGTGCAAATCCATGCCACCAGCTTTTAGAAGAGAAATCAATTCTTGCTGTAATTTTATTGCAGCTGAAACGTCATCAGCACCAGAGAGAATATCATCAACATAAAAATCCTTTAAGGTTGCAGCAGATGCTAAAGGGAATTTGGATTGCTCATCTATTGCTAAATGGTTTAGTACTCTAGTAGCTAAGTAGGATGCAGACTTGGTGCCGTATGTAACTGTAAGGAGTTTATAAAATGAAGGTTCAGAACTTCTAGCTTTCCTAAGAATGCACTGAAAATTACATTACTCAGGATTAACCCAAATCTGTCTGTACATTTTCTTGACATCCACAGTAAAAGCAACCTTATGCTTTCAGACTCTCAATAGAATTGAAAATAAATCATCTTGAACAACACCGCCTTTTAGTAAGCCGTTGTTCAAGGATACACCTGAAGTAGGTGCAGCAGAAGCATCGAAAACTACACGTAGCTTTGTTGTGTTACTGTCAGCTTTGTAAACGCCGAGATGAGGCAGGACATCGTCGCTGTGATCTAATTTTTGCATGTGACCCAATTGTTCTTTCATAAAACTACAATAAAGATTCAAAAACTTCGGATCCTTATTCAATCACTTCCACAAACTATCTAACCTTTGTTTTCCAGTTTGCATACAGTTACCTAATTGTATATTCTTTTTCAGTGGAAGGTTAACGATATATTTTCCTGCTCGTCCCTACGATAATTTTGCACGAAATTTTCTTTGCATTCTAATTCTTTTTTATTTTTAGATGTTGCCATATCTATATTTTCGACATGAATTTCGTTTTATTCCTTCAGATCTGGTGGCACTGGGAACACCTGTCTTTGGCTACTTTTCCCCCTCCCTTTGACCTACTTTCAGTTGTCGTCGTACGTTTGTGGCGTTCATAGGTCTCTGCCAATCAGATATTTGTATTTCAGAGATACGCGCGACCGTTCATGTAAGTTTTTGTCACATCTGATTTTGTATGATTTTACAAATAAATCCGTATTGTTTTAGACTGGCTACAGCTGGCAAATGCACTTACGAAGGAAAATGTTGAAAAACGCACCCGCATCTCTAAAAAATGAGCTAAAATTGAAGGTGCTGAAGAGAAAAGCCGAACTAGGTATTGAAAAAGTGGAAGATACGACGTCAGAGAAAAACCCTTGCCTAAAAGAAAAGCGGACAAGAATCAAGAGGTTCGGTTGTGAAATTTGACAGAAATTTATATGTTTGGAGCACACTAAACACATTTAGTGAAATTGCAACGCTGCAATGAAACTATTTTCTTCCTTTTCATATCTAACTTTCAATTACTTTTTCCTTTTTATACATAAATTCTGTATTTTTGCACTTCTATATTTTATATGCAAATTGTTCTGTCAAAATATCGACAATTTCATTCATATTTTTAAATCAATTCAGTTAACCCGTGGTCATTTTATATTGTTATTGCAATCTATGTTTATATTGTTTCTGCTTCTTTTTAAGTGAAAAATGTTTAAAGTGATTGTAGTTATTAATCCTAAGCTATTCACAGTATAATTTTAATAGTTCTGCTTTTGAAAATTTACTATAGCGTATGTGGGAAATACGCGCGACCTTTCATGTTGATGTGACGGCCCCTCCGGCTGGAAGGTTCATATATATCCAAATACAGTTTCTTGCAGAATTAATGAATTATTTATAGTGAATCTACTTTCTTTTAAGATGCTTAAAAATGTTATTATTAGTACATCCCTATTAGTACATCCACTTTTTTGGGTGAAAAGAATTCCGGGTCTGATAATTTGACGTAAGGCGGTATTTCTATTCCTTCTAAATCAATAGATGTGGATGGCATTAGATCTGTGATTTTCGGAATGACTAAGAAATCTAGCGTTGCAGAGCTCAAAATAGTGGAGGTATTTTTTCTTTTCACATTAAGAATAGTATCGAAAATCCCTAGTACTGGAGCATTTATTTTTTCTTTCTTTAAGCCAAGTACATTGGCGAAATCAGATGTCATCAAATTACACATGCTTCCAGAGTCCAATAGAGCCCTACCTTTTCTGACGGCTCCGAAAAGTTCCAAAACGTAAACAAGAGCCGTAGCTAGAATTACTCTTTTCTTTTGTGCAACGCAACAGGAGGCCAGGGGAGAAAGGGGGCCCCCGGCAGAATGGTCAGAAAACGCGACTGTTGGAGTCGGTCTTGGATTCATTGGAGATGAGTCAGCAGTCACTGCTAACACCTGCATCCGGTGTAATAAAGTATGATGCTTTGCTTTACAAGCGAAACAAGACTTTTGACTTGTAGTGAGCTATTTTGTGAGAACCGAAACAATTTAAACATAAATGTTTTTCTCGAACAATTTCATATCGCTTTTGAGGGGAGAATTGCAAGAACTGGTCGCATTTATGCAATGGTCGATCAGCGTTTCTACACAAAATACAACATTTGGGATTATTCGATGGCTTAGCAAATAGACTTCGTGCTTTATTTTTCTGTTCACTAACATCCGAATATTTAGATTTGTTTGAAATATTGTATTGAATGGCATTTGATACCTTCTTTCTAGAAATTCCATGAAATCATCAAACTTAGGAACTTCATTGTTTACTAATGAAAGCTCGAACTGCTTTCGGGATTCGCTGTCTAATTGTTACAAAATTATATTAATTAAAATAGCATCTGATAATTCGTTTCATTCATATTTTAAACTTTTTAATACTCTCAAATTTTTCAGAACACAGTCTATTAATTTGCGTAAGTCCTTTGCGGATTCGTGAACAATTTTTTCTTGATCAATTATATTTTTAATAAGAGTGTCTAGAAATATTCGTTTTTTTTTTTTTTCGTATCTTTCTTTCAGTGCCTTAAGAAGGGAATCACATGTATCTTCTGAAGTTTCTATCAAGTAGAGGTGGGTCGTTCGCGAACGAACGGGTATAAACGAACGGGTCATCTAAGTGAACGAACTGAATCGGATCGCTATCTTCTAAATAAGTCGTTCGTTCGAAAATGGCTGTGTGGACCCGGCTATTCCCGTTTTTAGCTGTGTGGACCTGGCTATTACCGTTCGCGAACGACTGTGTGGACCCGGCTATTCCAGTTCAATTACTGTGCGGACCCGGCTATTCCAGTTCAATTACTGTGCGGACCTGGCTATTCTCTTTCGCGACCGACTGTGTGGACCCGGCTATTCCAGTTCATTAACTGTGTGGACCTGGCTATTTTCGTTCGCGACCGACAATATGGAACTTGCTAATTTCATGCTTGAACCGCATAGAGATAAGAGGACAGATGTTTGTGGTTATGTCCGCAAAAGAATGTGAAAGCTGGGAGGGGGGGCATTATCACTTAGGAAGACTGGTAGTTGACCTTGAGCTGATTACATGGTGTTTGGCTCTTTTATCACTACAAATTTTGGATACTCGTCTAGCAAAAAGGAAAGCTTCAGGGGAGGTAAAAGTGTTCAACTCGTAGAATCAGAAAGTGTGAGATTTTTTTTCGAGGGGGGGGGGCGGCATGCATTTTTTTTTATACTAGAGATTTCAGGGAGTTTTAATAGTAAAAGATTTAGGAATCATTTACGACTTTGCTGATATGATACTAAATTTTACTTTTTGTTTTAATAATAATACTTTAAAAAAATATTTCATAAATTATTTATGCTACAATTATTGTCATAAAATGAATTACGTCGAATATTTTATTTTACTCTTCTTTTTTTTCGTATGCTCTTTTATTCTTACCTTTAAAAATAAGAAATAAATTTTGCTTAAATGACGAGCATTGCTATCATAATAAATTATTTATTAAAAAAAATACTAATTATATCTTGTCTATTACTACACAAAGGAGAAGACGAACGAATTAGCATCTAAGGACAAATAATAAGGGGTAATAATATTTAATATTTATCTTATTAAGCTACTACTTCTTTCAAATGAATCTCCTTATTTCAATGTTGTTTTATCTTCATTTCTGAAAAGAAAATCTCTCGATTAGAGATTTTTTTTATATAGAACTCAGACATTAATTACACTGCTCTCGTAAATTGCAAAATATCTTGTTTAATTTTTGATGCTGACCAAGAAAGAAAACGTTCATTAATTGTAATATAGGCTACAGATATAAAATAAATGTTTAAATAAAAAAGGAAAAAAATGGTTTTTCTCTTATACTGTACTATTTTAACTACATCATGATTATGGGCTGAATATGCAGACACGGAATAAGCTTTGTCTGGCTCATTAAATAATGCAACATCACTATCTTCCTATCCAAACATCTAAAACCTATATTTTTTTTTAACTTAGCCTTTATACAAGCAATTTGTTTTAATATTAAATGTTATAAAAATTTACATACAAAACTTTTAAATACGGTTCATCTTCAAAAAACTCGATTTCAGTGTCTTGGATATAAAAAAAATTAAATTAAAAATAAATTAAAATTAAATAATTAATTTTTGAAAAATTTTAATTAAATTTTTTAAGCATAAATTCAAAGTTTGTCAGAGCTTTTGGTGTATCAGTGATAGTCAGTGACCGATAACAACAAGAACAACAGTAAAAACACACAAATTTATAGTTCAAATTTGAAAGCATGAAAAAAAAAAACACTTGGAAATAATGTTTTTAAATCTAAAAAATTCTTCATTTTAATTTGAATAAGCCCTAATGCACAGCTTTCAAAAATGGAATGAAAGTAAAAACTTAATTTCCCCTGAATAAAAAAAAAATCATTTTTTTTTTCTTTAGACGTATATTTGATTATCTGGACCGGCCTGTGCATACGGTATCAAATCCCTGTTTGCAATATTCAAAATTCTCTAGATGATTGACTGACATTGAAACTATAACTAACAGTTTTGGCTCGTGGTTATTTCTTGAGTTGAAGGGTGCTAATTTAAGAATTTGCTGCATTAAATTGCACAAAACCCCTTTTTGCATCTTTTTTAAAATTAAATATATGTGCGTTTACTTCCCAGTCTTTTGAATTGTATTGAAGTACAACTTTTTCCGCTAATTAAATAAATTTTCAAAAAGTTTGAAGTACATTTTTCGGTAGTATTTTTAAAATTAATTCAGATATTGCATCTATACATACGCGCATTACGACAATATAGAAAAAAACTTTTGTTTATTTATTGTTTATTATTATTATTATTGGAATAAATGCAATAGTATAACTCTTAAACAATAAAAATCCAATCAAATTTGTGCAAGTATAAAACAATAGGAATATCAATATTCCAAAAACTCATGGTCTAAGTGAATCCTGCTCTTTATTAAGTAGACAAGACAATTGGCATATATTCCAGGAAATAAAAGTAAATAAAATTTAAAAATAAAAGCTGAATAATTAAACTTATGACAAAATGCTAATTTATAATGTTACTTTAAAATTTATTGAAAAATGTTATAATGATGTAAAATCTCGAAAAACTTTTATACTTAGTAAACAGTGGTGAGCTTAGATTTTTAAGGAATTATTTAAACATAATTGAAAACTCCATACTGTCAAAATAACCAATCTTATATTTCATAATAAAATATAAAATAAAAACTGACCGAAGAAACGCTTCTAAAAAAGCATTAAAAATCATTAAATAACTGTGTAATCTCAAGCAGTACAATAACTGTGAAATGATCAAAAGTACAAAGCCTGTGTCTTCATACTGTGAGAGGGGAAGAGAATCATTAGTTATCATTCCCCCATTCTCTGTTTTGTGCATACTATCTTCTCGGAATGAACTACATATGGCTAAGTAACAGCGCATGCGTCAAAAAGTACAGGTAGAAGTTGCCTTCCTTTGACACTCAATACAAACGGAAATTTCCGGTTTGTCCCATGATGACGTAGTGAGTCGAAAGCAATGTATCAGTTCGTTCACGAACGAAAGAGTCTAGATCATTCGTTCGCGAACGAAAGAGCCTAACTCATTCGTTCGCGAACGAAAGAGCCTACTCATTCGTTCGCGAACGAAAGAGCCTACTCATTCGTTCACGAACGAAAGAGCCTAACTCTTTCGTTCAAAAAGTCCTAATCGGTCGTTCACGAACGACATTGAACGAACGGGTCAAGTTGGTGAACGAACGACTTTGAACCGAATCTTTCAAATGAACGAAATTTCCCATCACTACTATCAATTTTGCATGGTTTCTTAAACATGAACGTAAATAGTAACACTTCTGGTTTTCAGTTAGATTGGGGTTATCATCTATTAAATTTAGGAATTGTTGCTTAAAGGAATTCCATTCTTCTATTTTACCGCTAAACAATGGAAGAGGTATTTCCGGTAATCTAATTGATGTCAACTTTATCTATGGTCTCTTTACTACTAGCACCATTTGTAGAATTAGAAGTAGAAGAAGATTTGAGATCATGTAAAATGGATTTGAAGCTTACCTCTATTTGGAAAATTTCATTCTCTACCTCGAATAGACTGGATTCCACTTGCAGAAAATCATTGTCCGACACAATCTTATAAGACTCGTTTCTCAGTTCTTCGAATCTTGTTTTCGAAAGAATATCCGGTTGGGCGGTAACTGCTGATTCAGTTAAATCTTCTCCTTTTCGCTGAACACACGAAGTTGTCATCTAATACTCCCCGTTTTTCTATTTAAGATAACTAAATCTCTTGCCATAACTAATTTGGAGAAATAGCAAATTGAAGTCTAGTACACTCGGGCTTCGACGAACCAAAGAATATTATCTCCTGCTTTTGATACTTCACAAGGATTAGTTTGCCGCAGATTTCGTAATTTTATTTCTTGAATAGATCATATTTGAATCCTCACCACCTTCCCCAATTTTTCGCACTGTTGTAGCGGAGGGACATTTGGTAGCAACCGGATTTAATGAGCCCCAGGGTAACATATATTAATTTTTAATAGATCTGAAAAGTAGAAACATTGCGCCCGATTCGTTTACCATAAAATAACTCGTTACTTGCATCTATGGGGATCACTGCGTTATTTAGATGTCATGTTGGCATATACACCAGAAAAGAGATGGACAACCACTTGGAGGATTTGAACTGAAGGATGCAAGTATACCAATCTTTGTTCGGATGCATGTGAAAGTGACATCTCAACAACGAAACGTCTTATTCAGACAAAATTTGATTTATGAAATGACTAAAATTGTAGCTCTGAGTCAAATTTTAGCTCCAATCGATTAAATAAAATGTGTCTGAAAATGTTCTTGATTTTCTTCACTGTACTACGAAACAAAATGCATTCAAGTGTGTGTTTCTGAAAATAAAATTCTGAGGATTCGTGGCTTTCGATAGTTCATCCAAGGTCCCCAGTTTTGATAGAGGGTGAGCGGGGGCGATCGTTAACACCTTTATTTGTTGGTAAGCAGGAACATTTCTTCAAAACCATTCTTACTGGTTATCTCCAATGTATTTAACTACCTTCCTGATTGCAACTGTCTCTACTATGAAGAATAATCTTCACGGCAGTAGAAACGCACTTGTCCTGGCGGTCTGAGGGTAGGGTCACGGTTCGCAAACTGTACAGTTTCAAGTTCGAGTTTCAAGTTCAAGTTCCACGGAAGAACCATCGTGTAAGGGTGCCTGGTGCACGTTAAATTTGTCAGACCAAACGTCCTGCCGCTTGTGCGGTGTGGTGTGGAGAAGGGGATTCCAGCTCAGGTGTCATCTGACCACGGTTCAAAATGACGAGGTCGCATCCCAAAATAATCCTAGTGTTGCTTTACAACGGGACGCTAATACGTCTTAACCAAACCGATTGAAATGCATCCATTGAACTCCTGCATATACGCATGTCCTCATTAGTGGCAGCAAAAACAGCCTTTGAATATGTAACATCTCGTTATTAGCTTTGATTGAATCCCTACGTCAAACATATAAAGAAGAATTTTTCAATAATAATTTCTGTGATGACCTGTGGTCAAAGTTTTGAAGACGCTTTTGGAATTAACTCACGTATTTTCCATAAATGCTGCACATTTTCAGTCTAATTTCATTTAAGCTAGAAAGGATTTAATCGTAACTGATGCTTAAATATTTTACAAGTTTTGAATAAGAAATTCTGAGGCCATAAAATAAATGACTTAGAAAAAGTGTGATACTCATTCTATTCTTTTTCTAAGTACCTTAGACATGGTAATGAATGATGGAAATTTAGCTTCAGTTAAATTTCGAAACAGTTTGTTTTTTAAATTAGATTACTTATTTTTGTTCTTCATAGCAATTTATATAGTCTGAAATAATAAGATTTATCTCTTTTTCAGAGAGTCGATTAAGTCATAATAGATATTTTGATTTATGTAGAAGAATTATTTATTTTTATCAGTTTTGTGTTTGACATTTATTATTTATTTTCTTGTCTGTGTACTTTTCAATGGAATTCACTACGGTTGTAATTAGTGCCAATGCTTCGTGAAATGGCATTAGTACTAACTTCTTCATGTGGTAGAAGTTTGGAATTACACTCGCGTTTGTATTTTCTATATTTGCTTATACTTTTTATGCTTTTAAAATTAAACTATAAAATTATCTATACATGCTCTAAAATATTAATAATAGGCGAATAGTATCACCTGGTATTGAAATTGAAAAGAAAATCATTTTAAGACTCTAAAATAAATAGATACTTTTCCATTAATCGCACGCAGCGGGAAATCACCAAATAATGCAGAATTCCACCAAATTTCTTACAACCATTTCGTACAACGCTTGTTGACTTAACTCGAGTGCGGTTTACATTGGCGACATTTGCGCTCGGATAGCGGAAAAGTAACAATATACACTGAAGTGACAAAAGTCATGGGATAGCAATATGCAAATATATAGATGGAAGTAGTATCGCAGCGAAAACGTATAAATGCGCAGTTTGTTTTCCAGAGCTTTCATTTGTGTTCAAGTTATTCATGTGAACAGGTTTTTCGTGATTTATGGCGGCACGACGAGAATTAACAGACTTTGAACGTGGAATGTTAGTTGGAGCTAGACGCATGGGTCATTCCATTGCGGATATCGTTAGTGAATTCAACATTCCGAGATCCACAGTATCAAGAGTGTGCCGAGAGTATGAAATTTCAGGCATCACATCCCATCATGGACAGCGCAGTGGGCGACCACCTGCATTTAACGACCGAGACCACCGACGTCTGTGTAGAATGGTCAATGTTAATAGACACGCAACACTTCGTCAAATAATTGCAGGAATCAATGTGGGACGTACGAGGGACGTGTCCGATAGGACTGTGCGGCGAAATTTGTCTTCCTTGGGCTATGACAGCAGAAGAACGACTCGAGTGCCTTTACTGACAGCATGACATCGCCTGCAGCGACTCTCCTGGGCTCGTGAGCATATCGACTGGTCCCTAGACCAGTGGAAAACCGTGGCGTGGTCAGATGAGTCACGATTTCAGTTGTTACGAGCTGATAGTAGAGTTCGAGTGTGGCGCAGACCCCACGAAGCCATGGACCCAAACTGTCAGCAAGGCACTGTTCAAGCTGGTGGTGGCTGCATAATGCTGTGGGCTGTTTTTACATGGCATGGACTCGGTCCTCTGGTGCAACTGAACCGATCATTGACTGGAAATGGTTATGTTCAGCTGCTTGCAGATCACTTGCAGCCATTCATGGACTTCACGTACCCACACAACGATGGGATTTTTATGGATGACAATGCGCCATGCCACCGGACCAGAACTGTTCGCGATTGGTTTGAAGAACATTCCGGATAATTCCAGCTCATGATCTGGCCACCTAAATCGCCCGATATGAATCCCATCGAGCATTTATGGGACATGATCGAAAGGTCCGTTCGTGCCCAAACTCCTTCCACCATCCACACTTTCACAATTATGGACGTCTATACAGACAGCATGGCTCAATATTCCTGCAGAGGACTTCCAACGACTTGTGGACTCCATGACACGTCGAGTTGTTGCACTTCGCCGGGCAAAAGGAGGACCGACACGATATTAACAGTCATTCCATGACCTTTGTCACTTCAGTGTATAAAATGATAGTTAATCATTGAAATATACTGGGTTGGTGCATAATTGCTACGCATTCTTGAACACTATTGATAACGAAAAAAGGGAACATAAAAATCCAACAGTTTTATTTTTGAAAGATTAATCCGGAGCATAGTCACCATCTACTTCGATAACTGAAGGTTGGTTGATGTTGTTGTTTGCGGTTTTATGGAGCAAGGGCCATGTGTGGCCTCTCTGCGCCAAGCATACGATAAAATTAGAGCAGACATTTAAAATAACACGGTTGCAAATGTAAGTATTTGAAAGAGCATAAAGTGTATCAATACAAATACTGAAAAAGAATAATTTTAACGCAAGACAATGAACAACGTAAATCAAGAATAACCATGTAAATAAGACGCATTTAAGAAAAGGAAAAAAAAAAAAAGACGAAAAAAAAATTGTGAAATATAGTGGAAGAAAGCACAATCTCTTAAAAATGTAAAAATATTTGGGTGGTATTTTTCACCCACTAGGTCTTGCATGTTAAGAGAATAGGAGTAGAAATAATTATGACGACGAGCATTAAAATCAAGGCATTCGGTTAAAATGTGTTTCACGCTAAAAGCAATATGACAAGCTGGGCAAATTGGCACCCTTTCACCCAAGATGACGATGAGTAAAACGTGCTGTCGGGACGCTACGTGAGGTTGTGTGACTTTCCCGTCAGGGTCATAAAACTGCCAATCAATGGTCTTGTTTACAAGGCGGTTGCGTTACTAATACGGATTAGTTTTAGAAGCGATAACAATATTTTAAACATTATCTAAAAGTGTCTGGTTTGGCAAAAGTTAGTATGATGTTCAAAGGGTTGAGGGGAATTTGCTCTCCACTAATTAACCCCCCAAGTCATTAAAAGATATCTTTCAAGCTCAGGATTGTCACATTATAACCGTTATCTTTGCATGCAAGATTTGACGATTTTACAACGAACGCCAAATGGTAATCACAGTTCAGAGTAATAATGATACTCCATGTCCTTGAAAACGAGACGAAGCTTCCGTGGGAAAACGGCTGTCTACCCTTAAGGTGGGTTCACACGAGGCTTTTTATTGTCCGCAAACATTGTCTCTCTGCTGTTGTCCCGGCATTGTCCCCGTGTGAACACTTGAGACAACACGGACAATGTTTGTCCCGATGGGACAATCATTTGCCATTGTCCCGTTGCGGTCACGTGATTTTACAAAAGTAGGCGGGATCTTCTATTGCGGACAATAATAATCCTCGTCTGAACCCACCTTTAATTGCGTTTTAGACGAGAGTTTAAGCTAATAAGGGAAATGTGAGAAATTTCATTTTAAAAATTTATGATAAAGGAACACGATTATAATTTTCTCGCTCAGAAGACATTAACAGTTTTGATGTGCGTTATACAAATTCATCTAATAAAGTGAAGTTTAATTTTTATTTTTATGGGGATTTTAATCTCTATATCTCTTACGGTTTAACTTGTTTTAACAAAATGAAAAAAATACATAGAAACTGCTTTAAAGTGAAATTTAATTGGATATCAGTAATGCTTAGTTCTTTCAGTTTGTATTTATGTATTCTTGTATGTAAACATATTCCCTGAGCTTTTACTTGAAATGAGCTAATGTATTTTTTATGTTAAATTTTTTCAAATATCAAGCGCTTTATCTGAAATGAGATAGGAATCATATTAATAATTCCAAAAATAAATGCTGGTTAATTCTCAGAAAGAAAAACCATTTCTATAAGAAAATGTTGATAATTACTGATATTCCTTCAAATTTGAAATATATTACCTCCTTTTCCAGCTAATTTACCGTCAGACAATTATACACAATCCAATGTACCATCAATCTACATGTAAATGCATCTATAGTTCTCCATTAAAAAGTTTAATTCTCAGATTCAGTATCATGATTTAAAGTTTTATTCGCAGGTAATGTAGTAGCAAATTTCTGCCTATTTTCTTAAAAGCGCTGTCAATGATTTATTACTTATTTTCAATTTGTCTTAAATCTATATATGAAAGAAAGTTAAAAATAAAATATATTACTTTACATTTTAATTCGTTCTTTTTTCCCCTCTAAATTTTTTGACAAAACTATAGATTTATATAGATTGAGAAATTACAATAGTAAATATTTAAATATTAGGCATTAAGATAAAAATAATTTTCCAGCTATGTTAGCATGGTTTCTAAAGTCACTTTTTCTTCTTCTAATAAAACATCAAAAGGTTGCCCTAAGAAATATTTTTTTTAATATTGCATCTAAACACTTCGATTACAAAATTTCATTAAATAAGGTAGCCAATTGTACGAAAATTAATTTTTATATATGCATCATAATTTCAAGTATTAATTAGTACAATTTTTCTCTTATTTTTATCTATACGTACAAAATTTCACGTTTCTATCCAGAAAATTTTGAGAGATATGCTTAGTTTTAAATTTCGAAATACTGGTCACAAATGTGGAAAAAAGCGTTTATTTCGGAATGCAACTTGTACATCATCCAATCATTACGACTTCAAAAAAATTAAGAATCGCGCATAGCATTGTTTACTTTCATTGTTCGGCAGTTACACAAAGTCTTTATAAAGAAAAGAAACTTTTGGTTATGATGACGATTTATTTTGTAAGCAATCATAATGCTTTTTTCAAGTTTTAGAAAAATACAATGTCGTTTTCAGTTCCCAACATTTCAATAGGCTTTGTGGTATAGCTATTAAAAATTGTAGGAAATAGTGAGAATGAAGTGTCATATATGTGATGAAAAAAATTTACATTTGCCTATATTTTTCAGGTTACCTTTATATTAGATTAATAACTGGTGGTCCAGTGCTCAAAATTTTAAAATAGACAAGGTTAAGAATACTTCAACTTTAATAAGTGGCATTCATACAGAATGTAAGATTGACGTCTAAAATCAAACAAATAGGCCATTTCTAATGTAATTTTTTTTTTCTTTCTGATAATTGTTGTTTGGTGAGACAAATTTTGCTTTGATTTAGATAGAAACATTAATTAGAAAAAAATTTAAAGTTTGGAAAAATGAAGACAATTCATCACCATTGGCAGTTTTTTGTCCGCAAGTTAGATCTGTCGTTTATAGAAGTTCTTGAGTTAGTCTAATTTTTTATAAAAATTGATTGTATAGGAACGATAGATTCAGTTAATTTTATTGGGATTATAACTGAAATGAGAAATTAATTAACTTTGTCTATGAATGTTTGATAAATCTTCGCTGATTCACTCAAAAAACCGGTCCACATGTCCCATGAACTCAATCACATATGCCGAAGTATTATTAAGTTTATGTAATTCTGCATAGGTATTGGAAGCGTTAATTTGGAACAAATTTTTAAACACTTCAATTAATAGAATACTATTCAATTTTTAAAAAATGTAATGAAAATTAACTAATATTATATGTTTTGGCAAAGTAAGAATGGAATTTTAACCACTTGAAATCAAGCAACAAAACATATCCTTCGAGAGAACATTTTACAGACCATAGTTTGGTATTTATTATAATATAATTTTATTTATAAATAAAACCAAGTTGTTTCTTTTTTTTAGAGGGGAGGTGGAGAGGGTTAAAGTTCCTCTAAAAAGGGCTTAAATTGGAATTAAAATCATTTTCCGAGTGTAAAGAGGTCAATTGTAGTTCTCAAGAACCAGTTATAAATATTATCATTATTTGAAATTAGAAAAGACTAAAACAAAAAAAAAGGAATAATTAATATAAAAAATATTAATTATTACTTTTTATATTAATTATTACTTTTTTTTGCTTTAGTCTTTTCTTCTTCAAATAATAGAAAAATCAGAGCTGGGTGCTTTTATATTTTCAGGAACAAACGAATAAAAAAGGAAATGCTACAGTTCATAAAATATCAAACTTGAGTTCAGATTCTCTATACTGATATGAACTTGAAAATAAAAACCTAATTTCCCTTATTGAGCTTTGTAAATTTAGTGGTGTAATTTGTGGAATCATTTTCTTTATCTGAATCGATGAAGCAATTTTAATAGGCTATGCTTTATTCTATATGAAAGAGTAGTATAATAAATAGAAATAGTATCTCTCAGAAAGTTTATTCCATTTTTAAAGGCAAATAAACTACAAAAAATTACTGTTTTTCCTTTATCAAAATTATTTTACAATAAATTTTCTTTAAAAACTATTTGGGGGATTCAAATATGACAAATCTTCCTTAGTTCTGCTATTTTGAAAATACTCCTATTAAATTAAGCAAATTCAAACTAATTTATTTCTTAACTTATATATACCATTACAAAAGAAACAAAATCTATTAAAAAATGATAATCGTGTGGAAAGAAATAATCAATCCATTTACTGACTCATTACATTAGATTTTTTTGTTGTTAATTTATATAGTTGTATCATTAAAACCTGAGTTTGAAGTTAAAACTTACGTCTTTTCGCATCTAAAAATTCAATTCCCTATGCACTAGATTTCCTATTTTATCTAAGATACAAGATTTCGTAAATAAAAATGTTCTCTTTAGACATCTGTTTTCTTCATTTGTAAAATATTATTATCTATCCGACATCGCAAGACATTTCTCTAGATAAAAGCAGTATTGATTATGTAAATAGAATCAACATGATTTGAAATATTTTTTTAAATAATATTTTACAAAAAGGTGAGTTGAAATAAGCAAAAGTAGGTTTTTTGACTAACTAATGTATTGAAAGAAAAAGACAAAGGAACTCTTGAAATCTATTTATTATTTGCTATTATAGATATATATTACAATTTTACTTCTACTACAATGACATTTAACATGAGCACTATTGAGATTAACAATTTTTGGCACTTTTATATCTACAACAATTATTATTAATTATTATTCTAAAAATTTGATGTATCTATAATTTTTAGCGCCTAGTTTTCACCCATTATTTCAAATTCATTTCGGGTATATTACATATATTTGACTAATTAACAATTATTATAGAAGCTTGTTATTCTAAAATTATGTGTCTATAGTTTTTATCGATTAGTTTTCAAAGTATTTTATTCTTTTTGACAATAATACAATCAGGATAGATATTAAATGATTTTTTTTCAATTTCGAGTATAAAGTATAGCTTTATATCGATAATATCCAAAGAAATTTTTCTCTGATTTTTTTGAAAATTTCAAACTGATTAAATCAATTTTTAGTGGGATATGAAGCGATATTAATTGCATTTCACTCACAGTAGTTTCGTTATTTATTTTATTTGTGAAGGTCTTATAGCCTTAGTTAATAAAGTATTTGCATGAAATAAATCAAAAAGCTTTTGTAAAAATAATAAATCGTTAATTTTTAAAATTATAGTTTTTTTTTTTTTTTTAAATTCTATCTTAATATATTTCTGTCTGTTTTTAACAAAAATTTATTTGTCAGTTTTAATTGAGTTTTGTTTTTAAATCAAATGTCATTTTTGGCAATCAGTATTAGAATCTATCTTTTGAAAATATCAGAGTTAATATATAAGTACGTTTTTTTAGGCTCTGAATGACAGAATGTGCACGTGTATGAATCGAATGTTCCAAATTAAATAATTTCGTTCCTGCCATATTCCTAAATGAAATCAAGGCGAAACGGAATATAAATCGAAATTAAGGCCATTTGGAATGATAACAAGAATATGTTTGTAACAACTAAGCAACCTTCAAAATTAATTTTACTAATTTTCAACTAAAATTTTTGGGTTGATTCCTCATACAAATTTTTTTAATGCTTTTCTAATTCAAAGAATCTGATCGTGAAGAAACTGAAGTGCTTATTTGAGAATAAGTTCCTCATATTTAAATAATATTTGTTTAATTTATATATTGTTAAAAAAATCTACAGCTTATTTCACTGATTTATTAATGACGTATTGAATGCAGAAATAGTAGTAAAGTAATTAATGAATAGAATACGGTATATTAATCATGAACAGAATCAGGTATAAGTCCGAAATTAAATTTCATCCTATAGTGAAAACTTAATTTGCATTGAGCATTTTATTTCTATTTTTAAGCCATTGTTCTTTTGATTATAATCATTCTGCGCTCCCGATTCCTATTTCTTCATAATTCTCCAGAATGAGTCACTAAAACGTAATATTTTTTTTCTTTTCAAATTCATATGTATTTTGAAACAGTTAGTATACCATCATTTGAAATCGAAGAAACATTTTTTAAAATAGTGTTAGAGAAATACTATTCCGAATTAGGATTAGTTGCAATGTATATAAAGTATCTCATATGTCACATTTTTCACATAGTTTCCTAACTATTTTCAAGTGCTCATTAAAGTATTAATTCATTCATCATTAAAGTCTTGATGATATCGTTAGTCTTGATTTCCATCAATTATAGCAAATCATGTGAAAGATTCGAACATCATTTTATTTAAATAAGCCAATAAGAAGTTCTTAAAAATTTAAACTGATTTTACTGTTTAAAAAAATATATTTTTTCTCAAAGTTAAGAAAGTAACAACGGAGCGTTATGGTAAATTAACAAAATTGATTTCAATTTCATTTCTATAAAAATAAAATGTTACAAATTACTTCTAAGATTAATTTTGAATTTTTTAGAAAATCTAAAGAAAAATTATCCCGAAAACGAAAATTTTGTTTTTGGAAAGTTAATCTTTTAAATTTTAATGTGACACAACAGTTTCCAATAAGCTTTTTTGATTGATTAAGTTTAAATTAAGATTTAATAAATCAAAAATTAACAATTTTGAAAAAGATTCTAACTTTTGAATATCTATTGGTGAAGAAGTAATTATTTATGTACCAAATTTTATAAATCTGGGACACACTGTTTATATGTAGTTACTTTTTTGGTGATTTTTGTTTCTCGCGATTTACAAAAAACGAATTTAACAGTATGGCTGTAATATAAATATGGTACAATTTTTAATTCGGAAACTGTAATTTATAGTACAGAGAAATAAATTAAACACGAAAAATTAAATGAAATTAATTTAAACACAAATAATTAAATTAAAACAGGGAATTCCTTGCAAGTCTATGCCGTATTTTTAAAAAAAAAGAAAAGAAAATTGTAACATTCTTACGACAAAAATCAAATTTTAACAAACAGTCTTGATTTCTTAACTGAAAATCTACCAACATATTCATGTTATGAATTTTGAGGCAAAGTGGGTAAATAAATAAATGAAAGAAATTCATTTTTTATTTTTTGAAGACGTTTCACGTATTTTAAAATTGTTTAATAGCAACCTTTTACGAAAAAAGTTGCTCAGAAATATTTTGATAAGTAAAATTATGTGAGAAAAATATTGAGATTTTTTTTCTTATTTTCCCTACTTTAACCATTTAACGATAAGGAGTTCATTTATGAGGGCTAAGTGCTTTTTCGGTGGGGGGGGGGGGTCCACCTGGTATTAAATTGCTTATAAATTCTATAAAACCATACTATTCAGGAAACAAGTTTAAAACATTCATTCTGAATTTACTTATTACACCCTTATATTTTAAAACATTATTACTCTGTTTGCAGAATACAAAGTTGATAGAAAAAAAAATAAACATTTGCCGTTTTCAGCAACGATTAAGTAATAATTTTATTTTATTATTTTCCTGAACAAATAAAATAAAAAGAAATCACTTATTCAGAAAAAT
>JAPMOQ010044833.1:0-12732 GCA_026543055.1 Argiope trifasciata
ACATCATAAACAAAACAGGGCATCAAATAGTTACCATTAATGAGGGACGTAAATAATAATAAAAAATTATATGCACTGAAAGAGTTATTAACAGATAATTTCAAAATACTTTGAAGCAAATTAAAGTGAGAGAGTGTAACTAGAAACAAACATTTTTTTCACCTTCTTTGAGAATATTACAATATTTCATGTTATATATTATAATTTATCTGAAAGTATGGGGTGAAAACATATATCATTTTATACAA
Source organism: Argiope trifasciata (assembly GCA_026543055.1). Taxonomy (NCBI): domain Eukaryota; kingdom Metazoa; phylum Arthropoda; class Arachnida; order Araneae; family Araneidae; genus Argiope; species Argiope trifasciata. The sequence continues at coordinate 249 of JAPMOQ010044833.1, forward strand.
TTTTTGCGATTTTAGAATAAAATTTTTAAATGACTTAAGTCGTGAATCATTTCTATCGTTTCTAATATTATTTTCCAACATTTTTTATTATAATTTTTTTAAGTGGTACTTTACTTAACATTCTTCAATGTTCCTTCGATTCAGTTTCGTAATTTGTTTACAATTTTAATATTGCACATGTTATTAAATACGTTTAAACATTTCATATCTTACAGTTCAAAAAGAAATGAAGATTAATACGTACATATGGAAAGTAATAAGTCTTCTAAAAATATCCTTTCGGCAGCAGTATGCCATTAATTTTATTTTTAAAAAAAGTTTTTCTTATAGATAGAATTGCATCTTTCGGCCCACGTGTTTACATTAACATGGTATAGATCCAAATATATATATCTTTATTTTTTCATTCATCAGATTTCAAACACAAAAAATGTCGACAATTTATTGCTTGCTCATGAATAATCTAAAACCATTATATGATTAAATTAGTGTAGAACATAATTTCCTCCGATAGTAAAGAAATATCGTAAATATCAGACGACTTAAAAAATGAAGTACGAAAATATTCTTTAGTTTTGTTTTTTAGAAGGCGGTGTCAAACTACTAATGTACATTTGAATTACATCTATACACTCGATTTTAGAATTCACATTGCTTATCTAATAATTATGAAACTAAGTTTTTAGACATTTGCATTGTTTTTTGAATTTAAAACAAAATGTTAAGCTTATAAAAAAAATTAAAATTAAGTTTAAAATAGTGATTTACTTCCTACTAGAGGGCGCAGTGTAAATAGCAGAACACAGTCATCATCTACTCTAATCTTCGTCTATGTTTACATTAGTTTCTGTTTGAAGTTTTGATTCTGGGATACTTTTTAATGTCATTTGTATCGCTCTAAAGTAATATTTCTCGAAATTCTTCATTTTAAAACATCGCTGGAATAATAAAAATCCTGTAAGATTGTGTCTATTTGAAATTTAAATGATAGGCAGGGAACTGACGTGTCTTAGACATGCGCAAGTAGGCTGATTATATAGCAACTATGTGGGCATGATGTGATGTGTGGTATGTTTTGAAATAAAATATAAAATGATAAACTAACCGGTAATGGAAATATTTTCTCATAAATAACATAATTTTATTCCGTTTTTCCATTATTTTTGAACATGTTTAAACGTCTACGTGAGCGAATCGCTGAAGAAGCTACTAAATTTCCAGTAGGACAGGTAAATATTTTATATATATCGTTCATTTCGGTAGAGAATGATATTACATTCTTCGGATATTTATGTTAGTGTGTCAAAATTGTTTCACTAATCATTTATTTGTACGTTTTATATAATTCTTATTTCATTCATTTACATTGCTGTTTATTTCAAATAAAGTTTAAAAAGGATATATACATGCTTTGCATTATATTATGTTCTTAAAGGTGCATTTAATCCCTTTCTTATAAAACTTATAAGAAAGCGATAAGATGATCAATGAGTATTTACTAAAAACTTATTATTTTATTACTTGAATTTAGAGATGTGAAAGTAAGATAAAAAAATTGAATTACGCTTAAAATTTTAAATTAGACACTTTTAAAACAAGAATCGTATTACAGTTTTTGAAATTTTTTTCTATAACTAAAAATATTCTGTTTGATTACATCGTTTCATATGTGGAAGTGTGTAAATATTATTAGTGCATGTTCTATTCTCAGAAATGAATATTTATTTATATATAATGTTGAATGATTTTAAAAGATAAAACTGTTTTCTAGTAATGAGTAACAAGTGATGGCACTTCGGAAAAAAGTTAGAAAAATATATGACAAGTTTTTATTAGTGTTATTTTGTATAATATGGAAATAATTTCCGTTACTTTTTGTAAAATGAGTTTCTTCCATAAAAAGCTCCCATTAATGAAGTTCATTTTGCCCATCAGTATTTAAAGTTCAATTTATGCATTTTGATTTTAATATCTAAAATGCTAGAGCTCTGTATTAATAGAAATGCATGTTATTTTGTAAAATTCTTTTAATTAAAAGATATTTATACAGAACTCAATTATTCCACAGCTTAATACAAATACTGGTAAGCAGTCTGATGCAGAAAATAAAACAGCCAGTGGAAATTCTACTGAAGTATGTATATTTATTTTTATATCGAACATTATTTAAAATTCTTTTTAATGTAAAATATTAAAAGTAATGTTAACAATTTATTCAGTTTATGTATAGCCTTTATTATAAAAAGTTTTGAGTCTATATTTCTCCTAAGATATTTAGTGCTTTTCAAAATAGATACAAAACAATACCTCCATAAGCTGTAGAAATTTTATAATGTGATATTATTTACTATTCTAATTACTGTATAACATTCAGTTTTTTATTCTTCTTGAATTGTAGATGTTATTAATTTTATACATTATACTGTTATAAAATAATAAAAATCACATCAAATATGATAAAAAGCACTGATTGTTTTGTTTTCGACTGAAATGATTAAGAAATGTCTGTAGCAAAGTTACTTCAAGTTTTTTTTCTTCATTAGATTTAAATTATGTCAATGACAGGTGAATGTGCTTTCAGTTGCATAATTGGAACAAACAAAATTTTAAACATGAATTTTTATGAATTGTAGTATGTGGTAATTTTATGGTTATTAAATCTTTATTTCAATTTACAGGATTTAATAACACTCAGCGATAGTTCTTCTGTAGTAGTGCCTCAAACCAGTTCACAGCAATTTAGCATTGGCGAAGATGAAGATGGTTCTATTAGTGAACAAAGTACACCTCAGAAAAGAGTAAGAATATATTAAAATGAAAAAGAAAAAATATATTCTTAATCTGTTGCACTCACTTATTTTAAAATGGCTATTTTTTATAGAATGACTCTGCTAATGGAGCTACAAATGAGCATTCAGTGTATTCATCAGGCTCGAGAGATCATTCTGCTGGCACAGGATCTGATCTCGGCTTTGGTCAGGAATATCGACCAACAAAATCAAACTACATCCCCCAATCTGACATAGAAAGTGAACGGGAAGATCCACCAACATTAAATCTTGAAGGGATATCTAAAGATCAACTTCTGTCTATTATAGAACTGTTGAAAGCAAGAGCTTATAAATATAAAAACAAATATGTTGAGGTTAGTGTTTTCCTGTAGAAATATTTGTTTGTATTTTAAAATGGTGCTAATATCCTAGTAACATATGTCAGTACTTTTTCATTATACCAGCGCAGCCGAAAAATTGCCAATAATGATGCAATCTATGCCAAATAGAATATCGCCACCAGTAACCTTTTGCTGATATATATTTAAAGAAAGTCATGCCATTTTGGCGCAGGCGACAAAATGGCAACTGTGTGATGTCGCCAAAAAGTCTGCTTGGCAAGATTTGCGCTGATATAATGGAAAAGTACTCATATATCTTTGTAAAATTCTAAAATATTCATTGAATATTTTAAACTGTTAGAAATGTAAAAAAGTATATATAAATGCATATTTTCTTAAAATTCTTACAGCAGTGAAATGTCGATGTCTTAAATCTCAATGTGTATTTCAAAAACCATGATGATTGATGTTAACAGCATGATTGCATTGATCTAATTTTATGCCAAAATGACAAGCTGAATATTTTGTATCTGTTTTTTGCATATGATGTTTAAGAGTTGAGAAAAATACTTCTTTGTCTTATTCCTAATGTGAAGGGATTTATTTACATACGAATTAAATTAAATATGGTGTTTATCTTTGAAACAAGAGCTGTAGGCCCTTATCAACACCTAATTCCATTAAAGCAAGTCTAATGCATATTAAATTTGTTGGGCCCAAAATGTTCTCCTATTGGTACAATGTGGAAATTCAGAGACAGAGAGTACTAGCTGTATAGTGTGTATAATTTCTGTAGGCATTTCAAGGATACTGGATTCCCCACTCTTCATTCTTTCTTCTTCTCCATTGCTTTCAAAAAAGCTTGGGTTTTTTTTCCCCACATCATTTTTTTCCCAACACATTTCACATATCAGTGTAAGCAAGTAATTTTATTCAATTAGTGAATCTAATATTTTATTAAGGAAATATAACAAAAAAAATGCAAGGCATTTAAAAAATATATTTTTTAAGCTTTTAATTTCTCTTTTAAAAAAAATGTTGAAATTGTTTTTTAAAAAAGGTGCTGAAAATGCTCTTAACCTCCCAGAATGATGATAAGCTTATTGATACCTCCCACCCCCAGAGTGATGAAACAATAATTTTCATTTTGAACTAAAACTAAAAAGGGTTCATTCTATTTTAAAAGAGTTTATCCCTTTTTGCTGTTGTTTCAAGATTTAAGTATTCCAAAAATTATAAGTATATGTAGTGGGGGATAAATATATATATATTTTAAATACATTGTTTTTAAAAAAAAGTTCAACATTTTAGAAATATGAAAAGCATATTAATAGTATGTGACTGTAATTTTTAAATAGTTTTAATTCAAGGTAATACAAAATGTATTTTCATTTCTTTTGTAAAGTAGATATTCAATTGTCCACATATTATACTTTTTATAAAGTAATGAATTATAACCATTCCATTGAGGCATAATTTTTTTATTTGCTGTTTCAATTTTCTCTTTTTTTATGATCTCAAAGAGAATCATGATTTTTTTTAGTATTCACACCATTTTGAAATTTTATTTTATATTATAGGTTGTTAAAAACTATAAAGAATTAAGAGAAGAAAAGCTAAAAATTGAAGTAAGTATTTAAAAAACATATCTGTTTAAAATATTTTTATAAGTTTTATTTAAAATTCTGTATTTTGAAGGAGAAAAATCAAAAATAATTTAGTTTTTGTTATGGAATACCTGGAACAATTTTAAATGCTTGAAGCTGCAATGCAAAGTTCTATTTTCCAAAGCTTTGAATGTATTTACTTTGTAATTGAGTCTTATTAATGAAATAAGACAATGGTTATCAAAATATCAACATTTAAAAATTGTAATATTTTTTTTTGTCAGCTACTTCCCCCACTCCTATTAAAATGTCCAAAGCAAATGAGCTGCTAACCATATTGGATGAATACACTGTTAACAGTTCGTTTAATCGTAAAATTTGTTTATCGTTTGTTATTTACTTTTACGTATTTTTTAAATACATATTTGTCATATTTTGATCATTTTTTTCTAGAAAAGTATATTTTATTGAAATTATTTTAATATTTAGGATGATTAAAATTTACTCCAAATTTAAATGTAAATTCATAAAATATCTTTTTCAGTGATGCTTTTAAGAATGCTTGATTGCTTAAAATTTAATATGAATCAATTTAGTAAGAAAGAAGATATATATTTTATTAATGGATGACTTTTTCTAACTAACCTTTGCTTTGAATTTATAGAACACTTTAATTGAACAACAAGATAAAGCATTGAGGCGGATGGCAGAACTGCGAGAACAGTGCCAGTTGGAACAAAAGGCAAAAGCTCATTTAGAAGCAAATTTAAGGCTTATGCTAGAAGAAAAAGATTCCAGAATAACAGTTTTAGAAACTCAGGTAACTTTTTCTCTTCAAAAATTTTTTATAGTTAGAACATTGCTATAAATTGCAGTAAATATATAATATTGTGCTTTTTATTGTATTATTTATTATATTAACATTTAAAAACTGAATTTTAAAGTTTTTAATATGAAATTTAAATTATTAAAAAGGACCTGTGGTTACATGTAATCATGCACAATTTTTACTGCAATGAATGTATATTTTCTAAAGTTTAATGTATTGGATTCAAAGATTAGTACTACTCTCTGAATGTTCATTGCTTATAAAATTGTTTTTTGAATGAGAATATGGCTTCATATGTTTTATTATATAAAAACAATGATAAAAAATACTACACATTTCAATTTTATAATGCTTTATAAAAGGAAGAACCTAGAAAGTATGGTGGTCTCTTAAACTTTTTTGCTTATTCTTCAATAAAGTCTTATCCCCCTTCTTATAAAACTGTGAATCTTAGGTAAGGCCATTAATGCCTCGCTTGTTATTGGTGAATAATAGTTAAAAATTTGGATTTTTATCATGAGACTAGCATTTTTACTGAATCTCTGTTGTAAATATGTATTTTAGACATCTTTTCCCCCAATTGATTGCAATTAAAATTTGTGGTAACACTAAACTATAATTGTGGTCACAAGATCATTTGCCAAATTTCATTCATTGAAGTCATTATGTTTGTATACATGCAAAGATATTTGCTGAAAGACGATTGACTCTTTAAACTGATTAAATTCAAAATTTGCTATGAATTTTTATTTTAATGCTAAAATTGTGTGCCAAATTTTATATATAGCTCTTTACATTTTGTGTTTATCTAATTCACCTGTACTTAGACTTTCAATGAATAAATTTTGTTGAAAATCTACAAATATGGTCTAAAGTCTATCTATCGAATTTCATTCATCTTGCAGAAAGCAACTTTGAATAATAAAGTTCACTAATGGACAAAATACCAAAAAATGTATTTTTAAAGCTTGGAAAGATCTAAAATGTCAGATTCAAATTTTTTGGCAATTGCAATACTATCTATATATTTCATGTATGCAAAAGTAAAAAAAAAAAAAACTTTTGTTTTTGTTTGTGTATATGTTTGAAAATGAGAGGTGAGATACTCTAAACCTACAATTTGTATTAAAATAATTTGTTAAATAATTTAGGAAAATTTGAGTACACAACAACGTTACATTTTTAATATAAAATTAGTAAATTTGAATTTTTGGCTAATTATTCGAAATGATCAAAATGGTATAATGTTAAACTTGGAATTATTTTTTTATCCTGATTAAATTATGATTCTGCTTATTTGACAGATATTTTTTTTATTGTTCTAGATAAATTTGTTGAAAGAAAGTGCGAAATCTCCAATCATGGAAGTTAGCGAAAAGCAAAACTCCGATTCTTCTGGTACATTGATTGATATTAGTGCAGCTAATGTTCAGGACGACATTTCTTTAAAAGAGAAAGTAAGAATTTTATAGAATAGTTGCTAAATTCTACTGAAACTCGATGGATAAATATTCTGTAAATCATTTCAATTTCTTACCTTTATAATTACAAAGTGAAAATTTTAGGCCAATGATTTTTATGTAATGAAACTAGCTGGTACTTAGCACGTTGCGGCTGCCAAAAAACATTAAGTACAACCAATCAATAATTTGGCAGTTTTATCGAAATAGGATGAATGGTATGACAGTATATAAAATATGAATATTCTTTTTTACATATTAGATTTGTGTATTCTTTTATAAGAAAACTTGTAAAACTTGGTGTTCTTTCAGAACGGTAAGGAAAGGAATTATATATTGCATCTTGTGATTCCTTTGATATTCGTTTAGAATTAGAAAATGTGATTAAAATCTGTTCTTTTAAAATTGATTCAACATAGAAAATATATATATAACAATTTTTGAAAATTAAGATGGGGCAAAATTATTTGTACTAGAATATTTTTGGTAGTTACTGCATAAAACGCTGAAATTTAATTAAAATACAAAACTCCCACTTTCTCGTATAATCAGTAATAAAGTTGTTTCCTCTGCAAATGACTTGCATGACATATGTGTAATATAGCTATAAAATATTGACCTTTAATTTGGATTTAGTATTTCTATAGAGAATATTGTCTGCTCGCCGAGTTAATTCAAGATTAATCCTTGATAAATAGATGCGGTTGAGTTTCGAATAAAATAATTTTTTTTAAAGTTAATTTTACTAATCCTATAACCATTCCGTAGGTGTAAACAATAAGCTGATCAAATTTCATTGCAATCGAATGAATGGCTTATTAAGGCATAAGAGACATACAGACAAATATTCATTTTTATTTATAGATTATTTGTTGAGGCTAAAATTGATTAGGTCAGGGTTGCCACATCACTGGGAGAAACAGGAAAATACAGGGAATTTTATGTTTCTTAGTTTGGCATTTTATATTAGAAAAAAAAAAATCTCTCAATATTTAAAAAATAAAAGGATTGGGGGCATCACTTCCAAAAACGAAGCAATACCATGTGCGATTGCATAATGCAGAAACTCGCATCTTTTCTATTCTTTCCCTATTTTGTCTGTATTGATCATTCCAGTTTTATTTGTTAAACATTTGTTCTTTTTTCATAAGTTTCCCAAATTGTAACTAATGAGTGTCACGAGACTTCTGTAATTGTGTGAAGTGAAAGAATATAATACATTTATATAATACACCATTAAAAATGTGGATGCATAGTAGTTGTATTTAGTCACTTATATATGAGTTTATTGAATATTTGTGTATTATTTGAGAAATTGTGAGCTCATTCATAGTATATTAGAGAAGTTTTTTTTTAAAAAATAACAAGCTGTTCAAAATTTTGAATTTAATCCAGATTGGATGGATAAAAAGAAATTAATTCTGATTTTGCTGAAAGAGTTTGAAAAGTCTTACAAAACCTATTTGTTGCTATTTGTTTGATTTGTAAGAAAATAATATGCCTAAGTTATGTAGGAAAACAGCACTATTTAGGCATGTCAAAGAGAAACATAATTGTATGTCAGTTTAAAAAAAGTCATTATTAATATTGGATTCTGTATTTAAAGGAATGAAGGAAGAGGTGATATGTCAACTTCAACGTCTAAAAATAAAACCATTTCAAACTTTTAAAGCTGAAATTTTATGGGCATTAAAACTTGTTATGTTGCATTCTTCTTTTTAATTCATTCAATGAAATATTGGAAATCACATATGTCCCATGAAAGTGAAGTAGCTAAAAAAATGCATGTTAGGCTGTACAAAAATGTTGTAACTTATTTGTTAAGGATTAATTCAATAAATTGTCTGAACAATCTGCAGAAATTGATGTCCAAATACATGAATTAACAAAAATGAATAAATAAAAAAATAATTTTGCTTTGTAGTATTTTTTATTTTGTTAAATCTTGAAAAGATTTGTATCATGATAACAAAAATGTTTTGTGTTTTATTTTACCAAAGAATATGAGAGATAATAAATCCCTCCACCTTTTAATGTATAAATTTTGTCTTTGCTTGATTCTAGATTCTAGATATTTTTTTGATCAAAATTCTTATAATATATTATTATTTCAAATATTGCTAAATTGTAGATCCCTTTCCTTGTGTTGTCTCCGCTTTTTCTTCCTTGTGTTGTTTCCTTATCCTCTTCTTAAAATTATACTACATTATAATTAGCACATGAGTACTACTTTTGCATTTCCTATTATCTTAAATATAGATGTTGGGAAAAAATGTTTTTTTTTTCTTCCCAGATTTGAGTTTCAACCTTGTTAAATGAAATTTGTTGATTTTAATCTGTTTTTTTTTTTTTATCACTTATAAAATTTCACTTTTCTTTGCTAATTTATAAAGGATTTGATGCTTTGGGATAATTAAAAATAGATATAAATTGATTATTTTTTAATGTAATTTTATTCCTTGATTTCTACTCCTGAATACTGTTTTTAATTTTACACTTTTTTACTTAAATTTGTGAAATTATACTTTCCTAGAACAGTTGTTTACTTTTATGTAAATAATATGCTTTATGTGGTTTTTGTTATTTAAAATTTGTGTATAACATGGAAAAGCATGGCAGCCTTGGTTATTCAACATTTTGCAGATATAACTTGCCTTTTTTGTATTAAATTCAATTAACTAACTGACCAACCAACCAGCCAGCCAGCCACCTGAATACTGGAAACAGCCATCTACCTTTTCATTTTATCTGCTAAAATCTCACTTATGATAGAGAAGCACTCGCACTTTCACAAACAGATTTGATCTAACTTATATGTATTCACATAGTATTTGGTACATTGATTGACTTTATCCTTCTTTCAATATAAGTATTGATATTATGGATTTTCTTCCATATTTCCTTGAAAAAGATTTCATATTTTCTATGAGGCTAGAGCAATATTTTTTTTTGTACTTTTTCATTCAAAAGTATTTTAATAAATTCTGCTAGCAATAATGGTACATTATGACATCTGAGAATTTTTTTGAATTGGAAAAACAGTTTTTCCTCTTTAGAACTTTATTTCAGCATGACTTATTTTTGTAAATCTTAAATCATGACATGAACTAATTATTCAACTAATATCAGATAAATTTGTGTAGACTTTTCAGATTTATACAAATTTACTCAGAAATTAATTTACATAACTTTCAAATAGTTGTGAATTAAATTGAAACTAATTGAAAAAGCCAATATTAATAATAATTGAAAAATAATTTGCTCTTTTAAAGCCAAAGTTGAATTTTCCTATTGTATAAAAATAACATACTCTTTTAAAGCTAAAGTTAGTTTTCCTTTTATGTAATTTTTTAAATACTAATATATTTTACTTGTTTGTGTATATATATGTATACATAATATAAAATTCAAGGTTTAATTTAACTGGAGAGTAATTTTAATAACTTTAATATTTCAAATAAAATAAAAATCTTTGTTTTCTTAATTGTCACTGTTTATAGTCACAAAAATGTAGTTGCTGTAAGATAGTCCTACAAATTTTTTAATATTTCCTAAATGATTTTAACTGTTACAATTACATAATTCCAATAGATTATTTAACATGATTTACATAACTTATCAAGTATTTGGTTCTTGAATATTTGTGTTTCATAATTGGATTGAATGTTGGTTTTGAATAAAATATTTATTAGTTGAAACATAGTTCATTTGTTGTTCATTTGTATGCATGTAAAATAGTGTATTATGACCTTATTATTATTTTTTTTTCTATTTTAGCTGGAAAGACTTGAACACCAACTGAATCAGGCTAACAAAACAATTACAGCTCAAACCGATCAAATATCCTTATTGAGGAAACAAAATGAAAGTCTTTCACAAGAACTTGAAGAAAAAGTTAAAAGATTAAATGAAATGGAGGTTTGTGTTAATTTTCTTTTTACTATGACAGAGTATTTATTGTTATAATTAAGTTATCTTTCAATCCACATATTTTTCCTGGTTTAAAGAACTGTTCTGTTTAGTTCCCCTTCCCAAGCTGTGCTTTTTTTGTAAATAGAGTATTTAATTTTTTTTATTGCTGATATTCATCACCATATTTGTACCAGTAAGAAAACTGTCATTTTTATTAACCTTTATATTGTGCTATCATTTATTAAACCTTTTTCAAGAACTTTGAATTTTAAGAATGTTGGTATTATTTATATTTCAAAATTCCTTTTATGTAATTGTAATTAAAATTATCTATCATTCCATTCATAGGGAATAATATAATTTTAAATAAGAAGAAATAAAACCTTTTTCTCTCATTCTTAATTTAAAAGTCTTAAGAAAACTAGAAATTATTTACTAAGGAAACAGTAATGATAGTTGATAATGAGCTTTATGCTATTTTTAGCTGATGATATACTAAATCTTTAAAGAACGTGGAGCAATTATTTTGCTTTAATTCCAACTTCAGATTTCTTCCTGTGTGTATATCTTTTAAACAGATATCTAAAATAGAATAAAGAAGTTCAAATAAAAGTGATAAAGAAGGCATAATGAAATAAAACATAAAGACACAGAAGGAAAGCAAATATCCAATTACAGAATGAATTTTGATTAATTTTTTAAATAAATTTTGTTAATATAATTTTTTAAAGTCCTTTTTGGCCCCTAAATTGAAACATCCATGGTTGTTTTTGAATTGAGAGTGATAAAAAATTTACATACATATTTCTATATGTTGAAATTCCTCTGTATCTTATTTCTGTGTGTGTATGCATCAATTAGTGTTGTGTATAGAATTTTGATTACATTTAATTGTTTATTACGAAGCTTTTTCTATTAGGTTGGTGCGTATGAAATGTCGGATTCTCTTTACATGCGGACGTTTGTCTCCCTGTTTTCGTTATACTTTTGTCTTTGGCATAACCTCATTCATAGTCGTATTGTCCATTGCCAGAGACTCATTTCAGCAAAATAGGTTTTCTCGAAGGTCTTCCCTTTTGTTATTTCTTTTGAGTTTATTGCCGATATGAATTCTGCCGACATTCGCGTCATTTTCTTATATGAGTACAAACTTGGTAATAGTGCTGCAAAAGCTGCACGCAACATAAACCAAGCGTTTGGGGAGAATACGGTTAACGATCGGAAAGTGCAGCGTTGGTTCGAAAAATTTCGGCGATTTTTCACTGCAAAATGAGCCGCGCGGAAGACCCAAAACGTCTGTGAAGAATGATAACCTGAAGGCTCTAGTGGAAGCGGATCCAGCCGTATCCACGAGGGAACTTGCTATCAGGATGAAAGTTGACCATACAACGATATTGAGACACCTTTCTGAGATTGGCAAGGTTAAGAAGATGGACAAGTGGGTACCGCACGCACTGACAGAGCGAAATAAGCTGGAACGAACTGGAATATGAAGTTTTGCAGCATCCACCATATTCACCGGATCTCTCGCCGACCGATTTTCATTTTTTCAAGCATTTAGAGC
>JAPMOQ010044834.1:0-18912 GCA_026543055.1 Argiope trifasciata
ATGTGTAATGAGACGTGTGTTTTACTAATTGGCAAGTCACCCCGCCACTTGTGTTTGCGCGTGGCCAGACCGTAAGATCCATGGACCTAAGTGCGTGTCGCTTTGATTGTCGATCGAAACTAAACTTGTTATAAATTTAATCTAAATTATTAAACTAAATTTGTGTACGTACCAGCATCCTCTGCCAAATAATAGTTTTGTTTTGTAAATTAAGTATACCTATTATTTTCGAAATAATGTCAGGAGTGTCGTCGAAGTATAAAAGAAAAATATCAAGTGAAAATAGATTGTTTCAAGATGAGTGGGAATCTGATTATTTCGTTGTGCAAAATAAAAACAACGCAGCTACTTGTTTGATATGTCGGGAAAGTATCATATTGAAGAAATACAATATTTCTCGTCATTTCACTTCAAAACATAAAGATTTCGACGAAACGTTTCCTCCCGGATCGTCTTTGAGAAATGAGAAATTGAGTTTTTTTAAGAGATCATTGCATGAGCAACAAAATGTTATGTTCGCGGCATTATCACAAGACTCGGCGGTAACATCAGCATCATATGAAATTTCTTACATTCTTGGTAAGCATATGAAACCATTTACCGATGCGGAAATTGTAAAGGAATGCTTTATTAGTGCTGCTAATATATTTTTTGATAAATACAGTAACAAAAACCAAATGGTATCTGATATAAAAAAAAATACAGCTTTCGGATTCAACCTGCACCAGGCGTATTGAAGACATTTCTAAATTTATTTCCGATGATATATTAAAAAACCTAAGAAGATGCAAGTTTTTCAGTTTAGCATTTAATGCCAGCACCGATATTTCAGCAACATCGCAGTGCTCGGTGTTTGCTAGATATTGTACAGAAAACAATGAAATTCATGAAAACTTTTTTAAATTACTGCCAATGAAAGGTCAAATCCGGGGCACGGATTACCTTGATACTATTTGTAATTTTTTAGATCATCATGAAATTGATGTGCAAAAAATCGTGTGTTTGTGTACAGATGGTTGTCCTTCAATGACTGGATCCGAAAATGGCTTCATTTCATTATTTAAGAAAAAATATAATTGCAGCAATTTAATAACATTCCATTGTATTATCCATCAAGAAAACTTGGCGGCCCGTGCTGTACAACCAGAAATAGAAGCTGTAATGAAAACAGTTATCAATATTGTCAATTATATACGAGCAAAAGAACTGAACCACAGAAAATTTAAAACTTTTCTTGAAGAACTGGGAAGTGAGCACAGCGACGTTCTTTTGCATACCTCAGTGCGATGGCTTAGTAGAGGAAAGGTTTTGGAAAGGGTTTTTTTTTTTTTCATTACGCCATGAAATAATCCTATTTTTAGAGCAAAATAATAAAGTACCCAGAATTACAAAACGAATAAAGGGTACCCAGAATTACAAAACGATGAATGGTGGTGTCTTTTAGGTTTTCTATGTGATATTACGGAAAAACTAAACAATCTCAATCAGAGTCTACAAGGCGAAAATAACATAGTGTCCAATATGGCAAATAAAGTGTTTGCATTTGAGGAAAAGCTAAGTATTTATTATAATGAAATACAGTACAAACAGCTGCACAATTTTCCAACTATTATAAAAACCAGAGAGGACGGTATTAACATTTCAGAAGAAAACTGCTCCATAATTTCAAATTTTATAACTGCACTATTAAACGAATTTCAAAAAAGGTTTCAAGATCTCAGAAAAATAAAAAATTGTTTGTTACTTGTAGAAAATCCATGGCATTTAAAGACACCAACTATTTCTGAGTTGGCTTCAGTTTTAAATTGTAATTACTCGGAGTTGTTTGATGAATTTATTGATTTTAAAAATGACACCAACCTGGAAGTAATTTTCAAAGAAAAAAGGGAATATGTGGAATTTTGGAGTATTGTTCCCCAAAAATATAAAAGTGTGCAAAGATGTGCCCAAATAATGCTAACATTTTTTGGGTCAACGTATGTGTGCGAATAATCTTTTTCAAAGATGAAATACACAAAGAGTGTATATAGAAATAAACTGACAGATTCCCATTTGGATGATATAATAAGACTAGCATGCAACGACAAGCCAGATATGGATAAAGTTTTAAAAAAATGCTCTCAGTTCCAAAAGTCTCAATAGATATACATATAAGTGAGTAAGCATCTTTGTTAAAAGTTCTTTTTTACATTAAACTAAATAATTCATTAGGTTGATATTACTTTTTCATTTATACACCTATTTATTTTTTACTTGCGGCCCGGGCTACCGTGACTGAAACGTGTTTGTGGCCCCTATAAAAAAAAGGTTGAGTATGGCTGGTATAGCCTATATACCGAATTTCGTTGCAATACGTTCACCCGTTTACGTTTTATGATGATGTTTATAGGGGAAGTTTAATTATAACTATCTTGCACTTTATGGTCAAATGCAGTACATTTGTAAAAGCTCTTCTTTTAATAAAGGGGCAATTTAGTTTCATATTTCAACATATTTTTAAAGCTTAATCAGAATATTTAGACTTTTAACTTTATCAACACGTTAACAGCCTTAAGAACGTAACTTAAAGTGGATTTTATTTTAATAACTTAATGAGAACACATATTTTTTATTTACCTATTGACTAATCAGTTTGATGTGAATATTAGTTGTACTCGTTTCTTGTTATAAAACTGATTTTATTTAGAATATAAATTAAGATCGAGGTTTAAACTATAATAATTTGTCTTATTATAGCCAAGACATAATAAGACAAACTATTTTTCATAATCAGAAATTGTTTTCTAGCCACTTTTGATACCACTTATTTCGACGGGAATATTGGCATTGTTTATTTTCAATTAAATTTCTTGTGCACAATTAGATTTTCATGATTC
Organism: Argiope trifasciata; assembly: GCA_026543055.1. Classification (NCBI taxonomy): domain Eukaryota; kingdom Metazoa; phylum Arthropoda; class Arachnida; order Araneae; family Araneidae; genus Argiope; species Argiope trifasciata. The sequence goes on from JAPMOQ010044834.1 coordinate 2,877, forward strand.
CTTCCACTAAATATTTTTGAGAATCAAATTATCACGTATATTAAAGTCTCTTAATGCCTTTTTACTCTAATAGTCTTATGTCTGTTATGTTTATTTTGAACATATTGGAATCGAGTCCTTCTTCTTGTATACAGCCGACCACCCCGCCACCACTGAACGTAGCAGTATCGACAGGATTTGTTGTGGTCGACTGCTGAATAAGTATTGTCCAACCTTACATTGACCGAACAGTCAAACTAACATTCCTTTCGGGGTAGTAAATAGCTGAATTTCTACCCAACTGCACACTCTGAAATAGTTGGAATGAAACTATCAGTCTTTAACATCATATCCTTCAGGGTTTTGAGATGACCTGGTACCATCAGTATTGTACTTAAATCATTATTTACAATCTTCAGGTTTCACCTTAACTCTGAGATCTCCATACATTCCATTAAACTGTGGTAAACCGCACCGATTTCTCCACAAATGTATTTATTTTCCTGCATTCTTCCAAGTCTTTGGAAATATGCAGGAAATCTCTCATGTCCAGATATTATTTGGTTTATAAGTGGATGGTATCTTCTTATTTTAATTTCGGGATTAAGAATAAAGCCTAAAGTTACTGCTCCTTTTTTCGACATACACCATCTGTCAAACCATTTTAGTTTGATTTCTTCTCTCAATTCCCTTTTTAAAACACCACTTGATTTGGGTACAATAATATCAATATTCTCTTTCTGTGTCGTCAACTTCGCATAGTGATCCGCCTTTTCATTACCATATATCTCAATATGAGCCTTAATCCAATTCAACTCTATCGACTTGTTAATTTTAAGTCCATTATACCGCCATGAAAAAGTAATTTTCTTGATAACAAATCTTTAAATAGCACGTTGCCATTCTCAGTACTGGGAAGGTGACTTTCTGATTCCTGACCAATAGATAAATAATAAAATATATCTCTCTTGACAGTCAACAACGTAAGTAAATCACACCATTTAAATAAGGAAAGTTATTTGTATTTTAGTGCAAAAGTAAAGAATCTATATTCAAAAAAATTGTCATAATTTTGGGTGAGATTCACGATAGCTTAATTCACATAATTAAGAAAAAATTTCTTTTGTTTTAAAACCGTTCAAAAATTATTTTAATGCGATAGTAATTTCAGAAGTTTTGATAGAACTATCAAAAAGCCTACTTTTTGAAATCCAAATTTTAATTACAATTTTCAAGAAAATCTTTATGAAAAGCATATTCTTCCTCATAGACACACCTCAAAATTTATTTGCACCAAAAGTAGTAAATGATATGACCTGAAGAGCTCCAATATACTTATAAGCAGATAATTTTTTCATTTTAATTAAAGAGATCATGATTCAATTATAAATAATGACTGTATCATATCCGAGTTTTTAAATAAATAATATTTAATCAGAAGTTAGTGTTTCAATTTTTATTACAGTTAGCTGAGCATTATAAAACAAATGGAAAACTCACTACTTATTCTTGAAATATTCTTATAAAATATGAAAATAATATTAATAATTTTCCAAGTACATTTAGTAAGGTTGCTTTCAAGTCTACTTTGTTAGTTTAAGTATAATTTTCCAGTAGTTCTTTTAGATAGGTCTGTCTGAGGATTAGATAGCCTCCTAATTCTTTGCTGGCTATCGTACACTGACTTTTATTAAAGAAATTTGTAAATTAAAAGTCAAATGGAATTCCGTGTAAGGCACGTTATCCAAAAAATTTTAAAATGCTTGAAAGATTTACGTTAATCATGTTATGATATTTACGCCGGTTAAAGTCATTTTGTGGAATCTCAGTGCATAAGTTATAGCAATGACTCTTCGAAACCCCAAAGGCACACAGATAAATAATACTGAATGACCGGATCACAGCAACAGCAATACTAGAGGAAATTATGATTGAGTATTAGGGTCATCGCCAGCCACAGCACCACCATCGATGGAAGGAATCAGATCCCCATCTTTCCGTATACCCTCCAGGATGACAAGAACTAACCCCCATGACGAAAGCTTCTCATCCTCATTTCGAAGTGCCCCCGGGGGGCGATAATCATACAGTATAAGCAAAAAGATTAATATTTTATAAGATGAGACTTTTCCATTAATCAGAAATAAGTATCTATTCATTAATTGTTATGTACAGATTCTGATTATTTCAAAAACACCCAATCCAGCATGTGCCCCAATTTTTTAAATTTTATTCCCAACAGAATCAATGTATAACATTTTCGAACCGAATATGGAACATACGAAAAAATTTTGTGTAACCTCATATTCTTCTGCAACATTTTTTCTTAGAGGGCACATGGAAATTCTTGTCGAATGCAAGATCACCGTTTCGTTCTTATGACGTCAAGAGAATTCGATTTCTCAATCTCTCTCGATCCCTGATAACTATCTGCTTTTTTTCAGAATCAAAAGCATCAGATCAGACGTTTTTCCAAGAGCCGATAAATCATCAGTGAAGAATATGTTTATTTTGTAAATACCCAGATCATTTTGACTGCTTTCATTCCAAGATTGATCATTCAAACTTCAGAATATGTCAGTTTTCCTTCAAATAGCAATGCACAACTTTTGAACGCATCATTTGCCATGTAAACGCAGTTGGTCTTCATAACTGATGGAACAACAATTAAAATAAAATAAATCTAAAAATTCAAATTAAGAAAAAATTGAATCTAGAAATGAATAAAATAAGCATAAATGACTATTTTTTTAACTAAAATTAATGAGACAATTTTATTTTTAACAGTTGACAATTTTAAAAAATCTTAATTGATATATAAATAATAATCCACTTAAATAAATAAAATACAAATAATTATGATGAAAAATGCTTGATAATTTTTTAATAAAGGTTTCATTTAGTTTTTTCTTTTTTCTTTTTTTTTTTTTTTTTTTTTTTGAAGTCAAATTTAACAAATGGTACGCAACCACTGCACAGTAAAATGTGCTGTTTATTTAACGTAACAGTGCTTAAGAGTTCAAAAAAATGTAAATTGTGGAAACTTTTATTGTTTTTTAAATCAGTTATGAAGCAGTAAAATATTCGAAATATTCAAGATTCTTACAAAATAATCACTGAAGACTCAAATTAGAACTAGATTGAATCCTATAGAAGACATTAAATAATGAAAATTTAGCTGTCTCCAATTTTATGCTGCTAACTTTACAAAACTGGATCTTTGTTTCTAATTTTAAATAAATTGCTATATAATTAATTTTTAAATAATAAACATTATAACAAATTAAAATAACAAAACTTTAAATTACGCGTCGCCTCAAAAATAATTAGTATTAACATCTCGAATGAAAAAAAATGAAATTTAAAATTTATTATTTTGCACAAATTAACTGTTTTAACGCAAAATTTATCAGGATTATTAATTTAGAAATCCCACCTACAAGTTTAAAAAATAACTGAATCACAATGACTTGCACCCGAATTTATTTGAAAACATGAAAACAGTCCTAAGAATAATATTCCGAAATCCTAAATTTATTTTATTTTATATATTTTTGAATGTTTACAAATCAAATGAAAATAAAAATAATTAATAAAACACAATTATATATAGTTTATAATATGCAATTATTTAATTTTTTCACATAATTGCATATTAAAAAATTGAATACAATTATGTAATATTTTAATTACTTGAAAATAATTCCTAAAGAATAGGAAGTTAACCATGATTTGATAATCCAGTGTTTACAAAATTATGACGTTTAATTCGCAAAAATATTCTAGAAGTCAAAACAAATTGTCAAAAATTTCAGCTCGGACATGGAATTAATTAAAATAAATTCGAATCATAATATTCAACATTTTGCCATATTGTCAATAGCAAAAAATACTTGAATTATTGATGCATTGAATGAAAAATTTTCGAATTAACCAAGTTTCCTAAGAGTTCTTAATTTAAATATTAGAAGTAATAGCACAATCTTTTTTCTCTCGAAAATATGTATGATGTCTGGTCCAATTTTATCCATAAATCACGAATACTCAATCCGTTTGAAAAATTGTTAGTAAATATTTTCTTACAATTGCTTCCTTTCACTTTGCTTGTTATGCATAAAAACCAGAAATCCTGTAAAGGGAAACTAATAAAAATTCTAATGATTCTAAAACCTTCTTTGCATAGAAAAGTACTTTCTTCCCTTTTTATGTTTTTATACATTAACCTCGACCCTCAAGAAAAAATGCATAAAATTTGACTAAATACGTTTGAAATTTCTATTCAGTGTTAGGAACTTTTTTCGTTTTATATAATATTTTTAGTTTTAATAAAAATTTTCCAAGAAATCTCTTTTTAATAGTTTGGTTCATAGTATGGAATAAAGAGGAGGCAGCATCGATGGAAGGGCTTTTAAGTTATTATGATAAAAACATGCGACTTGTATCAAAGAAATAAAAATTATATATTCAAAATTCATTCATCTATAAAAATAAATCATTTGTCTTTTAGAAACCGAATTACTTATAACAAGATGACGACTTCTTGTCTTCAAAAAACTTTGAATGAGAAAATAATAGCTCAAGATGTTCATTGATTGATGACAAAGCCGAAATTTAAAAAAAAAAGATTTTGTTGTCTGTCTATTGAAAATAGTCTAGAAGTGAATAAAGGGTTTCTCTGTGTAACAAGTTTCTTAATTCTTACCTTTGTGAAAATTCAATGCCAAATGACTCTACAGTCAGCCGTCGTTTTTGTTTTCCCTAATAGATCATAATGTGGTATTTTAAAAAACAATTAATTTCCTAATATTTAGCTTAATGTAATCCATATTAACTTCATTCTTAAATGTTCTCTTAGTTCCCTATCCAATTTCAACTTTTATTTATTTAATTAATTAAACATGAATTTTAAAATTGCTGAAGTCGACGAGTTTCCACACTCCAAGTGAAGGGACAAAATCATTTCAACCCCAGCGAATTCCTCATAAAAGATCCCTATAGTCCCCTTACCTGAATAGACAAGTGCAAAGAAATCCCTATCAAAATCTCACAATATATAATCGTGGGGATAAATATTTTTTCAGCATTTCCTCATTTTCAGTCTTGTGTCGTTCTGTGCAATGTGTCTTGCTGCTTCTGCTTGTACATAAATAATTCCTCTTGGGATAGATTAAAAACCAAGTTTAGAATTCGAAAGTGTCTTCTCTGTCTTCGGTCACGATTCGGCTTCCAAAAATTTTATATTCACACTCACATATATGTATATACACACGAGTAAAAGTACTTTTCTTTGAAAACTCTGTAATATATCCTCGATATGGGATATTTTTATGCTTTGATTCGTCATATTGGGATGAGATATTTGAATATGTAACTTTTGAACAGTAACTCCCAGACTAATTTGGCTTGGATTTGTAATATTGATCTAACATTTCCATACTTTAAGACATGTATTTATCTTGACAGTTTCGTATCTAACTCATTTAACGTGCATATTAATATATAGACTTTTCGGAACTGTCTAAAATCTTACTTAAGTCCATTATTTTTGTATGAAGACTATATACCAAATATCATATGTATAATTCTTCCCATTTTTGTGTTAACGTGTTCACAGATAGACAAACAAAATGTCTAAGCTGGTTTCCTTTATTTTTTTATTAGAGTGGTTTTAGTTCATTAACATCTCAAGACTGAACTTTTCGAAGAGAACGAAGCTTTCCCTTTCTCTCCAAATAAGTAAAAAGCATTTAAAAAATTCACCTTCAACCGATAACCTTATCGATACTCGGATAAATAAAATAATAGACAAATAGATAGTGAATGGAATAATTCTACATGCTGTTCTTTCAATTATCTTAGTATTCAATAAAAATTCATTAACATGTAATAAGATAAAGGCTGATAAGACTTTTTTTTATGGATGCGAGTTTTTCAACCCTTGAATATTAGTTTTATCAGTTCGGCTTGCCTTTTGAATTTAAAAACCGTTACAGCACTACATATATGCACATTTGCAGGCATACTCAATTAGTATGTAATGTCATTCTTACGCAATTATGATAACAGAGAAGAACCAATCAGTTTCTAGATGTGAAAATTGTTGTTTTATCTCTGTGTACTGCAAGGTTTCATTGAATTGCATCATAATTGCGGCCGCATTATAAGAATGGGTTCAATCTTAAGATATCAATTGAAGAAATTTCGAAATTATCGGTTTTCTTCAAACACGATATTTTTTTATCTTTCATTTTTATATGTTTTTGAGTTTGAGAAGTCGTTATATTCAGTTTGATATTTCAATTTCTTTAATAAGATTACCTCTTTTTTCAGAAAAACAGCATTTTTCAAATTTTAAAAAATAAGTTGGATATTTTTAAATATTTATAAGAAAATAATTATCTTCATAATAACAATCTTTGTAACAAAAATATACATTTTTTCACGTTATCTATATTAGCAACTCAATATCTCTAATAAATTTTTCATCTGTAATCAGTAATTGACCCAAGTTATTAAAAATAAATTAATGGGTATTTTTTTCTGTTTTATTAAATTTTGCATGATAAATTATTTTCAATCACTGCAATCTAGTATCTTTTAAGTCACTATTATACTTTTTAAAGTCATGAAATAAAAAGGAATATTCTCAACAGAAGATTTCAAGAAAAAAAATGCTACAGTTTTATAGAAATATAGACGGCTGCATTCTACATTTATGCATTTATTTCTTTGTTTTTTAATATAAAAAACGAAATAATATGAAGTAAAAAAACATGAAATGTATTTCTTTATATATTAGCAATTATTTACTATATTGTTTTTTATACTATCAATTTTTATATACTAATAACTGGAAAAAGAAAATTAAATTTGCTAAGGTAAATTTCAAATTCCTCAATTACTGATCTAATATAATCACTCACTTTCAATAGGATTTGATTATCCATATTGCATACGATCTTATGATGATCGTAAGTATCCAATATAAGGGGAAATGTCTTATAAAGTAATGATCATGAAAAGATTGAAAGTGAAATCAATATTTACAAGTCACGAATAATTAAAGAATTCTCGTAGGAATGGTACCGATGCATGGAACTCTACGTTTCATGTCAGTGATCATTTATATATCCAAATGCACAGTTAAACGTAACGCAATCGAATATAAACAAATTTGATGTAAAAAGTGTTGATTTTTAATTTTCAAAACATTACTTAAATTGCTTGCAGAGAAAAATTATTTCAGCAATTTTTATTTATTCATGCTTTAAATATCAATAATTTATTATTATGCTATATAAAACATTTATAGGTAAAGTTTAAACACATACTTTTTTCAAGCTTTTGCAATCTCAAAAGTTTTTATAAAGGTTCATTTCAAAATATTCCTCAAACATCGCTTACATAAACTTTATATTCAATATATCCTTTTGCATATCTTCTACTGAAGTATATTCTTAAATTTTCCACAAACGTATGTTTAAAATGAACTGTGGAAAATTTAGAAACAGCCTATAGATGGCGCTCGCGCCAGTATAGAAATTGAACTCCTCACCAAGAGAACTTTGGAATATCGTTTTAGACTTCGATGGTGGTAACAGCCAAACTTTCGCGGAACTATAAGTTCCTTTTTAGATTCCCCTTTTGAAAGCTTAAAAGCAGTTAAACTTAAATATTTGTATTGTGTCGTCATGTGTGTGTATGTGTCTCAAATAAATGTTTGTGTTAAAGATATGATCTCTTTTCTTTCCCGACCCGTTTGCTTGCAACACTGAACCACGAACTTTAGAACTTTTTTTACATGGTGCATCGGCCGGGAAAGCGATCATATTCGATTGAGACACATTTGCCTTTGGATACTGCATTTGCATCCCCTATGCAAATTGCGAAGACTACAAAAGGTAGGAATTTGACATTTATTTATTTACGTAGAAGATTGATTTAAAAATGGAACTCGATAAATTGAAAAAAGCAAGATCGTTTGGCAGAAGTTCCGTAACCAAATTGGTAAATAGAATAGAAGAACTTTTACAATCTAATGATTTGGATAAATTAGAAGAAAATTTATATCAACTGACTATTAAAAATAAAGAATTGGAAGAAGTAAATAAACAAATAGGTAATTTATGTAGTGTCGAGGAATTCGAAGCCGAACTATCTACTGTTTCTGAATATGCAGATAAAGTATCGCTAGCTATATTTCGCGCTGAAAAGAAACTGAAAGAGAAAAATATTGTTAATACTGTAAATCTCGGTGAAATCCAAAATGTAAATATTGATGTAAATCAAGACTCTCTCATGGAACGTAAACAAGTGAAATTACCTAAATTGAACATTCAAAAATTTTTCGGTGACATATCTCATTTCACAAGTTTTTGGAACACATTTAAAGTTTCTATTCATGATAATGGCGGTTTGACTAAAATCGATAAATTTAATTATTTGAAATCATTTCTAGGAGGTCCAGCTTTAAATGCTATTGAAGGCTTCGAAATATCAGATGATAACTATGACTCAGCAGTGAAAATATTGAAGGATAGGTTCGGTCGTAAAGACCTCATAATTAATCATCACATGAATGAACTCTTGAATCTAAGGCCAGTTTATAGATCGAATGACCTCTTAAGATTAAAGATATTGTATGATGACATAGAAAGGAATGTGAGAAGTTTACAATCGTTGGGTGTTGAATCAAATTCGTACAGCACTATGTTAATTCCTATTCTTCTAAAAATCCCACCCCATGATTTGGTTTTGGAATTTAACAGGATTAACGTGAAAGAAGAATCCGAACCAGATATTCAAAAATTGTTAGATTTTATTCGGTTGGAAATCGGAAGTAGAGAGACTATTTCATATTCGTCTCGTAAATCATTTGATCAAAAGCCAGTCAAGGCCATTTGCCACATGGCTCAAAAGAAAGAACCGTTTCCGAATACTACGTACGGCTTCAACGTAGTTTCGAGAAATAATAAATCTTGTTTGTTTTGCAAAAAGGATCACCCACCAGAAATTTGCTATATCAGCGTCGATGAAAAAAGAAATAAATTAAAAACATTGGGCAGATGTTTTTTATGTCTGGGTTCAAAACATAGAATTAAAGATTGCAGGTCGGGATTATTATGCAATCTTTGTGGGGGAAAGCATAACCCAACTATTTGTTTTAAATCATCGAAGAACAGAAATAAAGAGATACAGGAAACGGAAGTTGCTGAGTCATCCATTCTTTCTGCAGTTTCTCATAATAATGAAAGAAACAAAATATTATTGCAGACTTGTTATGTTCGAGTTAAAACTAATTCTGACGAGTATTTTACACGAACACTCTGCGACTGTGGATCTATGAGGTCGTTCGTGTCTCAGAATTTAGTTGATAAAATAAAACCTGTAAAAATAAGAGAAGAAAAATTATCAGTGTTCGTTTTCGGCCATAAAAAAGCTATTGAAAAAAATTATGATGTCGTGCAAATAACGTTAGAACACAGATTTTTTCCGAATTCAAGATTAACTATTGAGGCTTTAGTTACTGAAGAAATATCAGGCAGTAACATATCGCCCCCTGAATCAGAGGAAATACTTAAAAATACAGAACTGAGGAATTATGTACTTGCTGACTCCCCTAATTGTGATGAACTTATAAGTATTTTGATAGGAGCAGATTACTATTATAAAGTAGTAACTGGAAAAATAAAGCATCTCAACAAAAATCTTGTTGCCGTTGAGACCATTTTCAGTTGGTGCCTACAAGGCCAACAAAGTGATAATCACACATCTCTTGTCTTTAATGTAGTTGTAGAGGAAAATTTGATATCCAAACAAATAGAAAAGTTTTGGAATTTAGAAAATTCAGGTTTAATTGATTGTAGTAGGGAATATGATTCTCTTGACAAGGAAGTTATGTCTCACTTTGAATCAAACATTAAGTATGAAAATCCGCGATATACCATTCGGTTACCATGGAAGTTAGATAAACAAAATTTGAATAATTATAGAGAAATCGCGGAAGCAAGATTTTCCAGATTAAAAAGAAGACTTTTTAGAAATCCTGAATTATTTAACCAATATAAAGAAGTAATTGATGATTATATAAAACAGGGCATCATAGAATTAGTTTCCAATCCGGATGAAACTGATAACGTCACATTTTATCTACCGTATAGAGAAATTGTCAGAAATGACCGAGCAACCAGTAAATTACGTTTGGTTTTTGATGCCTCCGCAAAGTCTTCAAACTCTTTGTCGTTAAACGACTGTTTACATGTCGGTCCAAATTTATACCCCGAAATTTTCGACATACTTTTGAGATTCAGACTCAAACCTGTAGCTTTCACGACCGACATGCGTCAAGCCTTTTTGAATATTTTAGTTCATGAAGATGATAGAGACGTCACCCGATTTTTGTTCACTAAAGATCCAATTGACAATTCTGATTCATCCATAGTTTATAGATTCACTAGAGTTTTGTTTGGGATTAATAGTAGCCCCTTTTTATTGGCTGCAACAATTAAACACCATTTAGATAAGTTTTGTGAAAAGTATCCTGAAACTGTGTCATTCTTGAAGGAGAATATCTATGTCGATGATGTCATTGGTTGTTTCAACACTGTAGAACAAGCCCTGTCCGTTACATTACAATCGAAAGAAATTTTTGATAAAGCAAGTTTGAGCCTACACAAATGGCGAACTAATTCTGAATATTTGCAAAAATTGTGGAAAGAGAACAACATAATTTCTGTTGATGATTCCGAAAATATTGGGGAAGGAAATCTCCCTTACAAGGTTTTAGGTATAGCTTGGAACAATCGCAAGGACTTGTTCTATTTTGACGTCAATGGTCTGATCGAATTTGTGTCTAAGAGAATAGACACGAAGAGATTTATCTTACAAGTTCTAGGACGTATTTTCGATCCCATCGGTCTATTGGGGCCATTCACATTACGAATCAAGTGTCTGATGCAAGAAGTTTGGTCTAAAGCCACTGAGTGGGACGACGATTTACCTGCAGATCTAATCTCGACATGGAAAGGGTGGTGCAATGAAATTCCACAAATCGCAAACTTTTCTGTTCCACGTTACTATTTCACCACAATTCCATTTGATAATTTCGAAAGTCTCCAACTACACTGTTTTTCCGACGCAAGTATGAGAGCATACGCAACAGTTGCGTATTTACGTGCAACGACACCTGATCAACAGATTGAAACAATTTTTGTTGCTTCTAAGAACAGAGTAGCCCCTTTGAAAACCTTGACTTTGCCTAGATTAGAGTTAATGTCTGCCTTATTATCTGCAAAGCTTAGTAGTAGTATCCTTAAAGCTCTGAACTTTAAATGTCCTTGTTATTTCTGGACAGATTCGAAAATAGTCTATTTTTGGATCAGAGGAACTCCTAAGAAATTTAAACCCTTCGTTAGAAATCGGATTGAAGAGATTCACAAGCTGTCGTCTCCTTCTGACTGGTATCATTGTCCTGGAGTGACTAATGCGGCTGATATGGCTTCAAGAGGTGCAAAGATTTCTCAACTCATTGAAAATTCGTCCTGGTTACATGGACCGGAGTGGCTACGTCAACCTGAAGAATTTTGGCCCAAACCTGAAAACCCTGAAGTGACCGAAACAGATGAGTTGGAATACAAGAAGGGCACAAATATCGTCCAATATGAATGTCTGACTGAGGAATTGTCATACCCTGTAGACATCAGTAAATATAGCAGCTTCGAAAAAGTCGTGCGAGTCACAGCTTGGATGTACAGATTTGTCATGAAACTGAAAAAACTCAGTAATGTTCAAGGTCCATTAACTACGGAAGAGTTAATAGATGCTGAAAATCACTTGATTAGAACCGAGCAAAGAAAATGGTACAAAAAAGAATACGAATCTTTAAAAGAAGGTAATCCAGTACAGAAATATTCTCCGTTAATTAATTACAGGCCTTACATGGATGAAAATAAACTCTTAAGGCTTGGAGGAAGATTAGAATTTTGTGATTTGACCACCGAAGAAAAACATCCGATTATCTTACCTAAAAACTCATGGTTGACCACTTTGATTGTTCGCAAAGAACATGATCTAATCATGCATGGTGGTGTAGCCTACACTCTTGCTAAAATAAGATCCCACTATTGGATTCCGAAAGGTCGACAACTCGTGAAGAGCCTTATCAGAAATTGTCTCATCTGCAAGAAATATTCATTGAAACCTACTACCCAAGTAACTGCACCATTACCTAAAGATAGGGTCAGTGAAACACCACCGTTTGTCGTATGTGGATTGGATTTCGCAGGTCCGATTTATATCAAAGAAGCCAAAAGTACTCGAAAATCTTATATCGTATTATTTACCTGCGGTGTGACGAGAGCTATACACCTGTAATTAACCTATGATATGACCATAAATTCTTTCTTAATGGCCTTCCGAAGATTTCTAGCTCGAAGAAATAACTGCAAAGTAATCTATTCAGACAATTTCAGAACTTTTCAGCGAGCTAAAAAGGATGTAGATATTTTGTGTACTATAATGCACAATGAAAAATTACGAGATTTTATCGCCAAGCAAAGAATAGTTTGGAAAAACATAATGGAACGAGCTGCATGGTGGGGAGGTTTTTATGAACGACTTGTGAAATCGGTGAAAGATTGCTTAAGAAAAGTCATCGGAAAAGCTCTACTGAGTTATGAAGAACTTTCTACCTTGCTCGTAGAAGTTGAAGCTGTCCTCAACCTTCGTCCTTTACCCTATGTTTACAATGAGAATAATGAACCCCAACCATTGACACCAATGGATTTTTTGAATTTCGGACACAAGAATAGTGTTTATCCAGTGACTTTTGCCGAACTTATTGAAAACGGATCAGACAGATCGTCACTATCAAAAAGAAAGAGATATCAGACTTTGTTGATGAAACAACTATGGTATAAATGGAAGCAGCAATATCTCTTGGACTTAAAAACTGCCCATTTTCTTAAAGATCCTCATTCCCAAAATGAACTGAAAATCGGAGATGTTGTCCTTATCGAAGACAACATTAAAAATAAACTCCTTTGGAAATTGGGAAAAATTGAAAACATCTTTGTTGGTCGAGATAATAAAATCCATTCTTATGAAGTAAAAACTACCAACGGACTATTGAAAAGGGCAGTACAACATCTCTACCCATTGGAACTGTAAAAATTTCATAACTTTGAACTCTAAAGTTGAATTTTTTAGTAATTTTCACTTCTAAACTTACTATGAACATTGAACTATGAACAGTTTTCACAATTTCAGAGACTCTAATTTGAAAATTTATTCATTATTATTATTATCGAAATTGCTTAATTATTCCTTTGAATACCCCCTTTTTTTATCTTCTTTACCGAATCTTTATGTGCATTTATATGTTCATTGATTTATATGTGTATTTTATGTGTTTATTGAAACATAGTTAAATTTATGTGTGAATAGTTTAAATGTTAGTAATTGTTAATAATTATTCGTAATTTTTTGTTTTTGCTAGTATTTGTATTGAAGTTTAATTTAGATTTGTGAACTCTTAACAGAGTTCAGGTGGGGAGTGTGTGGAAAATTTAGAAACAGCCTATAGATGGCGCTCGCGCCAGTATAGAAATTGAACTCCTCACCAAGAGAACTTTGGAATATCGTTTTAGACTTCGATGGTGGTAACAGCCAAACTTTCGCGGAACTATAAGTTCCTTTTTAGATTCCCCTTTTGAAAGCTTAAAAGCAGTTAAACTTAAATATTTGTATTGTGTCGTCATGTGTGTGTATGTGTCTCAAATAAATGTTTGTGTTAAAGATATGATCTCTTTTCTTTCCCGACCCGTTTGCTTGCAACACTGAACCACGAACTTTAGAACTTTTTTTACAGAACATTCACACATTCTAACAAGACTTGTCCTGAAATATTCCTAATAAGCACTTTAATAAGAAATACTATAAAGGATCTCCTTTCCTGCGAATAGCGGTGATGAATAAAAGAAAACAAAAACTCTCTTTCTCCTTGGACCTTTCTAGGAAGAGATTGATTTTTCTTTTTCATTCTCGAGAGGTTTATTGGCATCAAAATAGATTGCATTTTCATGTTCATTGGAAAATTTATAAGGTCACTCTTGAACCCTGATCAATTAAACACCGATTTTAGTTTTGATATATAGCTCTCTGAGCGGGTTTTTAGGATGCTGCAACGTTACTTTTCAAAACAATAGATATAAATAAGTATCAACTTAAGATATAAAACGACAACAATAGTTCGATTGTTTTATTAAATTCGTCTTTGTTAGTTAAATGTATTTCATCAATACCTCTAGAATTACTAATATTAAGGTATATTTAAGAAATTCTTTTGACAGAGTGGCAGTTTCGTCTGATTGTCAATAGCTTCTTTTTCTTGTCACTCTTTGCCGTCGCCTAGGATAACCTAATGATAAAACCGACTTTGTTGTAGGTTATCTTTTTTATTATCATAACATAGATCAAATATATCAAATTTACCAAAATTACCAATTATTTAGATAAAAATAAAATTTAATTCAATTATCTGTTCACACCAAATTTCTAATATTTAGTCTTGCATAAATATTATTTAGTCACAATAAATTCATTCATAACATAACTAAGACAAAATGTTTACCCATCACTATTCAAAGTCGTTCACCATTGGATTGTAGCAAAGGTTAATGGACTAAAGTCTGTATTTTTTTATTATTTTAAATAAAGACTGATTTTAGTGAATAGATTGTCCTTGAAAATTATGACTAATGAAGATTCCAGCACAAAAGAACCCTTTGAAGTTACAATAAATTTGCATATAAAGTTTGCTATATATAATTATTTTTTAATCTCTTATCCATTCTGGCAACATTCTAATCTGCAACAGTCAGAGAGATATTGCTAACAGAATGACAGTTCACCTAGAAGAGCGCATCTAGTTTCTAATTATAATAATAGCGAATGTATGTATATGTGATGTATGTATATGTGTAACTTTTTATTTTTGTTTTCTATGAATAATATCCCTTTAAAATACTAACTTAATAATGAAATGACAGACAGACAGCAATTTATACTACATAAACTAAATTGAATATTAGTAAATTAAACTGAATATAGCATTCTGTCCATTTTTTTCCAATGAAGCTCAGACTTTAGGAATGATTGCTATGAACAATGAATAATATTTTTTGCTCTTTACATCCACATTTTTTGGATTGCTATATTTTACAGCCGTAAAAAGACCAAAACAGACACTTCAAAACTATCTGTGTTAAATACTTATCGCAACCAAAAGTTTCAAATGCCTTTAATAAGGCATTTGAAATGCACAAATAACAAAAATTCAAATAATTAATTAGTGATTTCAGCAAACAAGCCTATATGTGTAAGAGTAAAATCGGCATAAGAGATAAAGGCAAGAGTATTCTCTCTTGATATGCTCATAAACTTATACGCAAGAATGCTATTTTAAAACTGTGATCAACAATTATTGTGTCTTAATAAATATTGAGAATAATTCATTATAATAAAAATAAAATAAATTTGGTACCTTTCAATATTCTGGGGGATTTGAAAAAAAAGATAATATACTTCTATGTTTTTGAAATCATATTTTTTTATTTTATTTATATGCACTTTTAAAAGGCTCATGCATCAATTTAATACGATGGAAAGTTGCAGTGGTGAGAGTTTTCTTCCATTGTGTATGAAATAGGGGAAATAAAACTGTTCTGGAATCCTCGCTCATGATGAATCTTATTTCTGTTTTGGGGCTAAAGCCTAACAATTTCTGTTTTAGGGATTCTAATTAAAGTAATTTTCCATCGACCGCAAAACCTTAAATGTTGCTATTAGTGGATACTTTATCATTCAATTTCTTTTTTTCTCGGATGATATAACAAAGCACAGATAATTCTTTATGATTATGTATTTTTAAAGCAAATTTTTAATTTTATTTTTTAAAATAGATTTTAGATTCACAAATTATAACAGAATAAAAATAAATGTTTTTAAAAACTCATTTCACTCATTTTCTGAGGGATATATTTTTCTTTTTATAAGGTAA
>JAPMOQ010044858.1:0-10290 GCA_026543055.1 Argiope trifasciata
AACGATGCTGACGAATATTGCCATTTGTGCTTTATTCATTGCCTACGCAATTTCGAGATTCAATTATTTTTTGCCTTCAACTATTCAAAATCCCTTAAAGAAAACAACATCACGGTCTCACATAATAATAAAACTTCAGTAAAATATAGGACTTTAATACCAGACAGTTTGGCGGGATAATGAATGTAGCGCAATGAAAAACGATTAAACCTGAAATCAACTATATCAAGATTACTGACAAACCAACTGATCGCAAGAGAAAACTAGAGCTTGGTAAATACCGTGGATTTCAATTTTTAAGGTATCCGATTACCTACGAAGAAGAATTTTTGAAAAATTGTGTTTTTGAAAAACTATTCCAACAATGGATTTTAAATATATTGTCAATTATAATACAAAATACTATAAATACAAGAAAATTATTTCAGAATTTAATATGTTTTGAGAAATACGAAAATTAGTAGTAAATTTTACTGAAATTGAACCAAAACGGTTAACACTCTACACAAAATGATAATGCAGTAATCCTATTTTTCTTTATACACAAGTTGTAGAATATAATAATAAATGAAATGAAGCAATATCTAAGAAAAATTTCAAGATGCGAAAAATTAATGGGTGAAATTATATGCATATATATATTTTTCCTAAATTTATAACTTAATTTTTAAAACACTTATAAATGTAAACATTATTGCACCAACAGTAATATTTTTGGTTCATTTCATAGTCTACATTTTTTTTTAATTTTTTCTGAAATTTTTATGCAAATACCTGTATTAGTTTTAGAGATACCATATTCACAGTGGAGAATTTTTATAAAAATTAAAGTTTTGAGAAAATGGAAGCTACATTTTAACTGTAAAAAAGGGATTTGCTTAAAATTCCCCTGGATTATAGGTTAGGTCTTCCTTCTCCAGAAAATATACATTTTGCTGAAAAATAAAAGACTATACACTTTGCTGAAAAATGAAAGAATATACACTTTGCTGAAAAATGAAAGAATATACGCTTTGCTGAAAAAATGAAAGAAAATACACTTCGCCGAACTACAATAAATAACATATTTTGCAATCTGTTCGATAGCCAGTGTTTTTAACTTAGTCGGATACCTTAAAAAATGATAATATTATCCAAAAAACGTTTTAAAATCCTTAGCTGTTTTAAGAATTTGACTGGCATTCGTGTTCTATGTCCATTCAGAAATTCATGCAACCTTTAGAATGACGCAGTGTACTTAAAATTATGGGAAATGGAGCCCCCGTCTTTATAATATATGTTTTTCTATTAAAATTAGATTTAAAGTCTTTAATGATAATGATTGAAAAATGAGAAATTCATACCAATTCTTATTTGCAATTTCTGGATATTAACTCTCATTTAAATTTTGCTATAGAAAATCGTTATTTATTTAAACAGTTTGGGGAGCTAAAATTTGTTAATAACCTTTTTATATATCAAAAATACAGCATTTGAAGTAATGCGTCGATGTATTTAAATTAGGGGCTCAAAAATGTTCACATTTTTATATATCGTATTTGTCTAATGCCACTTGGTAATACCAAGACGAATGAGAGTAGCTCGTTTGAATGAAGGCAGAAGTGTGCGCATTTCGTTGTGAACAAGCACTCTTAAGGTTAAAGGACTACTTTGCTCGAGTACACAACCCTTTTTAGGGGCTGTCGAACTCATTCATCCATCCGCAAGTCAGAATGGCGATCCCAATCAGAGAGCGACACATCCCTGACTCAGAGGTATCATTTGCGATGGGAACTTGGATTACTTTGCAGTTGCTACCCATTGAACTGATATGAGCCAACACGGCGGTCTTTGGCAGGGACGAGGACAGGACTCGCTACCTTTTGATTGAGATACGGACGCTCTACCAACCAGAGGACCATGGCCCCAAAATTCATCCCAATAAGTAAAATAAATATTAACTTTCATTTAAATTTTGCAATAGAAAATCGTAAT
Source organism: Argiope trifasciata (assembly GCA_026543055.1). Classification (NCBI taxonomy): domain Eukaryota; kingdom Metazoa; phylum Arthropoda; class Arachnida; order Araneae; family Araneidae; genus Argiope; species Argiope trifasciata. The sequence goes on from JAPMOQ010044858.1 coordinate 1,975, forward strand.
TTATTAAAACATTTTTGGGATCTTAAATTTGTCAATAACATTTTTGAAAAAGATAGTTTTTAAAATAATGCTTCGATGTATTTATCTTAAGCGCTCAAAATCGTTCACAGTTTTGAAGTAAGTGAAGTGAAGATTAATAGTGAATATTATTCTGAAGTATAATAAGTGAAGATTATTCTGAAATTTACAAACTTTAATTGAAAGACTCAAAACTCCTTTACTTCAACTTGTGTGTTTCAATTATTTATGGCTGTCTTTTTCCTTCATCTAGTTACGAAAAAAATAATCTAACGATTTAATACAGAAAAATTTCATTTACTTGCTTGGATTCGTTTTAGTATTTTATACCCAAAGCTAAAATAATTCCAATATTTACTTTTTACTCACATAAATCAAATTTTAGTCAGCAATTCGATTTGTCCAAACGTATAACTACCGTAGAAAGGTCGATATGAATAGGATGTAAATTAACGACTTTTTCAGAATGTAGAAGGAAATTCAATAAAGTTCGTAGCTTACCGACTATCGAAAAATTCAGGTTTATTAGATTTAAGATTTTTACACAAAATGTAAAAATATCTTCTTCAGTTTTTTTTTTTTTTTTTTTTTTTTCGTTAAAAACGCAATATTTGTTTTTCAATGTATTCTAAGGGAGAAGATAGCTTTCTTTAAAATGTAATATATTTAGTCTGTCTGTTTTAGGTAAGTTTACAACAAAAAATCAATGTCTTACTTTTGTTTGCAATGCTGAAAACTCTGTTTAGTGGTTAAAAAATATTTTAAAGAAGACATTACTTTAAATTTTCTCGAATTCCCACATTCTCTTTTAGCAAGCAAAATTTTTCTATAAAACGGTGTTTTTGAGAGAAGAATATAAAATTATTTGAATTGCAGCATAAGTTTTTTCTTATTGATTTTTTTAAAATTCAAAACGCCTAATTGGGCGTTTCCTCAAAAATTACTGGGAATAATTCATCAGTTGCTTAATTCACAGAATGTAAAGGAATAAATCTGAAAAGTCTGTATATTTCATCTTTGTATCCTATTCAAATCTGTTTATAACAGGAGTGGTGCATTAGCAGAATTTTTCGGTTTCCGAACATTTAAAAAATGGGAAATAAATTAATTTTTGCTTAATATTGCATTTACAAAGCGAAGGAAAGTTATAAATGCTTCATCCTAGTTCATGTGTATACTGTGGTAGGTAGTTATTGGCTTGGAATAGATATTGGGACTTTTGGATTTAAAGCTTAGTAACATAGTCAGTAGACAAAAGCAATTGCTCGTGTCCTGTAGATGCTATCTGGCTTATAAACTTAACAACACATTACGTGAGATGAACGATGTTATCGCAAAAAGTGGTTTTGTAGGGCGACAAGCGGTTTAATCACGACAGGCGTTATGGAGTGTGATGAAGGTTTTTATCACGCCAAGCGTTATAGTGTAAGTTCTAGTTGTTGTTTCAAGTGAATCTGACGACGTTTGGTTGCATGTAAATGGCGCCACCATAGATGCATGAAGGTTGAAGCCTCATTGGTCACTAATGTGGTAGGAGGTGTTGGCTTGGAATAGACCACGGAACCTTAGGGTTCGTAGACGCATAACATATCTACTAGACAAAAGCAATTGAACTTTTCCCGTAGATGATATTTTACTTATGAACTTACCAAAACATTACTCCTCCTCCAGTGAGTTTGAGGTAAAACGAGCGATGTTATCACAACCAAGTGGTTTTGACGAGTTACTAGCGTTTTATTTGTGGCAAGCGTTATGGCGAATCTGCATAAGTTATTATTATTATTGCGTCAAGTGAGTCTGACCACTTTTGGTTGTGGATAAACTGAGCCACAAATGTTGCATGAAAGCTAAAGCTTCAATGTCTGAGGTCACCAATGTGGTAGGGGGATATTGGTTTGGAATAGAGCTCAGGACCTTTTGATTAGAAGCTTCGTAGCATAACCACTAGACAAAAGCAATCGCTCTTGTACTATAATTGTTGTCTGGCTTATGAACTTACCACCACAATACTGTCTTTTCAGTTGCGTGCGTAGTTGAAAATTGGTAGAAGAAAACGAAGTAAATATATGTTTTTTAAATTCCACTCCAGTACATAGTCAGTACTGAGAATTCAGACTTAGCAAAACGACTGTTCAAATAATGTAATAATTGTTACCCAGTAATATGGTTTATTTAAGGAAATCCGGTAAACGAAATAATCGATGTATGTTTAAAATACACGTTAGATGCAAATTTACATTCCTACCATATGAGAAATTAGAATTGGACGACATGATTAAGTGTATTTTTTACTTGATTAAGCCTGGAAATAAACGGTCTTGAGAAACCTTTTAAGAATGCTCTGTAATTTGCCATTCAATATTTCAGTGGGCTTTACATACAGTAGCCTTATAGCTGAGCTCTAAGACTTATAGATGTGCTTAACGCTTATAGATGTGCTTAAGAAATGCGTTTTGCGCATTGATACAATTTTACTATAGCATGTAACTATAAAAAAGTTTTGCAATATTTTTTATTCCTCTCTGAAGAAGTAATATCATTTTTCGTATAAGGATTTTATTTCAACAGAGATGAATATAATGATATCGTTATTAGAGAAGATGTAATATCATTATATTAATGATGACATATAATGATATTACTTTTTTTCTATAATATTATTTTTTCGTATAATGACATTATAACGTGTCGTTTTTGATGACATGTTTCTACTGGAATTATCTAACTCATTTGCACCCATTACGAAAATTAAGTGGTCTTTTTTTAGGATAATCTGTTGACAGAAATATAAGATATGAAAATATATTTTTTTAAAAATTTAGGATTTTGTGGATTAATATATCATGCATCTCAAAGCAATAATATCTTCATCCTCCATAATTTTGCTAATGATTTTTTTACAATAAAAAACACTCCATAAAGATCATGGAAAAAAAATTCCTTAACAGTCAATAAGCAGAAATAATTTCCAATTTTCTGCCTATTCAATCACGTGTTGGATAGGTTTCTTTACGCATAATATCAAAACACTTTCAGACAACAAAACATACCGTTGTCCAAAGAAATCTAATACTATAATACGAGGAATGGTTGCCAAGTCGAAAATTCCCAGAATTAATAAACTCCGGTAAACTTGGGGGTCTGAGGTTTTTGGCCACGAGGAATCGATTGGCGCCGGTTTTGAAGCGCTATGGTCGAGCAGTTCGGAGTTACAGATAGGATATTTTCAAACTTTATTAGTTCGCCATAATGGCTACTTAAATTTTCAAGCGGTAACGTGCTGCCATCTATAGCCAATATGGCGAACTAATAAAGTTTTATGTTTATGCTGTTATAGGTTTATAATATGTTTCTTATGTATGTATATAAGTTTGAATTTTCTAAATAAAAAATATTGAACTTCAACACACTTCAATCTTTACCTTTACTTTACCTTTGTATAGAATAGTTCCCTTTCCAAACTTTAACTTTGTTTAGAACAGTTTACAATGGTGCACTTTAAACAGTTATCTTTTCACCAATGGTTTCACAAATTTTCTTATGGCATGTATTGTTTTGATAAATCACAATTGAAAATTTAAATCTTCGAGTTAGCCTCGATACCTGTTTTCTCCGAGCGGAGCTCGGTCACCCGCTGGTATTATATAATAATAAATCGCGGCGAAGAAGGGTAATGACAATCCGAAAATCTCGGGAAATTGTGAAGAGATATTGGAGATATATATACTATTTCGTAGAATATTTATTGGGAAGTTTTAGTGAGTTGAAGTTAAATTAAAATAAAATATGAAGGAATTTTGTAATCGCAACTTTAATTAATCCGCGCATGTGTGAATACCTCAAGTGGTGCATGTGCAAACAGCAAGAACTGTGGTAAGCATATGCGGTGCATTAGTTTATTTACGTCTGATTCAAATCTCAATATGCAAAAAGAAAGGAGATTTAACCCTGGCGAGAACACATTAGGTGCCTAAAAGCTACGTTTGTTTCGCGATAAAGAACATGAAGGAAGAAAGAAACGTTCGGTTAGCGAATACCAGAGAAAAAATGTCCACACTTAGAGAAAGAGAGTCTTTTGATGAGTGAAATAACCGTCTTTCTTTCAATCGCTCTGCATTTGAATGGCGGAGACGGAAGGAATCTCCTGAGGAGCGAAAGGATCGCCCGTCTACTGACAGAGAAAGATACTTAAATTTATGATACAGGAAAAGAAGCGAAATGCAAACATAAATATCATAACAGCTTTTCAGCTGTATATATTTAGTGGATTATTTTGTCTACAGACATATTCTATTTTACCAATTTCAACAGTCTAAATATTTCTGAATGTATTCGATAAAAAATTGTTTTACAAATATTTTTGATAATTTGCAAATATATTTTTATTTGATGTTGCATAACATGCCCATGTCACATCGGGTGGAGGCTAGACTGAAGTTGAAAACTATTTTTTCTTCTTGGATGCTATGCCACCGGCAATGCCGTGCGGATAAGCTAGAATAGATGAGCACACAATAGTAGCCCGCAAGTACAAATCACTTCATCAATGGTAACAACGTCCGCAGCACACCAAGCATCCAGACAAGATCATCGGAGCTTCTCACTACTGTCTCTCCAAACAGCTGAAATTTCCTCTGTCTCTTCAGCTGCCGACTCACTACTCCGACTTCAATTCATCACGACCAATTCAAGACCAGTCTAGCTTGAGAGTAAGGGCCTTTTATAGTTCCCGTGAGGGGGGACTAGAAGCTTCTTGCCAATCTGTACTTATCTCGATTCCTAATGGAAAGATCGACAAAATTCACGAAGATTTGAATATTATCCTTTTGTTGACATATTTTTTGCACAGTCGTCAAATGATCGCCATGCTCTCTGCATCCAGCAGCCTCTGTTGTTACTGTTACCCATGGCACTTTAAAAGCCCACCAACTGACATATTAGCGATTTAAGGCTAAATGAGTCTCCCTTGTATTTCAGTAGCGCCAACTAAGGTCAAAAGTACGACTTAGCTGATTCATGCTTCACATTCGCTTGCGCAACCCCTTTTTACAGGAGAACACATTCACACAACTCACAGATAGAGCACAGAAGAACAACCATGCCCGAACTCAGACAACCAGATCACGGGGAAGACAAACTACCCCTAAGACAGGACACCTGTATAACCTCCCTATATACAATGATACTATTTTTTCTGTCGGATAAGCAACAAGTACGTTAATCTGCTAACAAATATGCACATAAAAGATGATATTGACAGAAGCATGGGATATTTTTAAGTAAACGAAGCTGCATTTTACAATAGGCTGAAAAGTGCAGTGTATAACTACGATGAAATGAGAGGATTCCATTCTACTAACTTACGGCAACTTATGGCTCATAACTAACTCATGGCTTATTTTTTTCCTCTTTTATATACTGAGGATAAAATTCAAGGATTATTTTGTAGTCGACACACTTTTCGCTAGAGAAATTCAGGTATAAGAGGCATTCTTGAAGGATTTATAACCCTTCATCTTTAAACCCTCATACGAAACCACCACAGACAAGACAAAATTTACAGAAAATATTTTCTCCGTAAACCGCAGAAAAGAAAAGGTACATTATGTTACCGAAAATGCTACATTTTTACCAAATGAAAAAGAAAATATATTTTCAGAATGGGGAAAATGTGTCAATAATACTGTAAAGCTGAGCTTTTTTGTTGAAAGTACAACATTTCTAATCCATAACCACAATAATTATTTGCAATATTAAAATATACACCATTATTTTTACTGACATAGTTGTGCAATTTCAGTTTATGAAAGGTGAAGGAGGTTTAAGGTGACTGCAGCACCTGAACCCACAGTTGTACAATTTTGGTTTATGAAGGTTAAAGGTGACTGCCTACTTGCGATACATTTTTTTAAAAAGAAAGACTATATTTTAAGCTTTAATTGGTGCTTTCTAGTTAAATAGTGTATAAGAAGAATAAAAATCTATAAAAAATTTCTGTGACTGCCCTATTCTTTTAAATTGGCAAATTTGATGAAAATGGTTAACACTCTGCACAAAGTTCTAATTCAGCAATTAAAATTTCTTTAGACTTATTATAAAAATGCTAAAATGTTATGAAGAGTTTTTATGTTGCAATGTATACGTTATGCTTAAATTTTTGAATATTTTCTAACAACAATGACTATAAGTAAAAAGGTATTTGTTGTACAATAAAACTTTTAGTTCATTTCCTACACAATAGTATAAAGAACATTTGCTGAAAATTTCATTAAAATGAATAATCAAAAAATGGTTAATTTCCGTTTTAAAATTCAATCATCTCGTGCGTTCTAAAAAATGGATATTTTTTTTAAATTTAATGTTGTTTATAAATTAAGTTTGACGTAACAATTTTGTAATTTCGTTTTGTAATTTGTATTATATTTTTAGATAACAAATGAATGTTTTATTTTGGTATTAAATTATTCATGTGAGTTCTCAAAATACATTTTATATCATCACTCGTTTTTGAGTGATGTAATGATAATAAATGCATTAAAATTGGAACTAATAACTTAGACCTGTAAAAAATGCTTTTTAAAAATTATTTTAATTTTGATGAATTATTTTTATGTTATTTTTAGTGCTGATTATTAAATGAATTCCATTTATTTCTCTCTCATGAAGAGATTATTTACAAACCAATTTCATACTCACAAGGAAACAGACGAAGTACAAAAACATTTTAATTTAATATCAATTATTCCTAAATATATACAAAAGAACATTTATAACCAAGTTCAATTAATTTTAAAGCATAAATAGGAAATTATATACTCTTAGTGAATATACATATTATTTCTTAACTTCAAATTTCTTTTGCCGCTTTCACTTTAGCGAAATTTGTAAATGTTGCAACTAGCAGTAGAGGATTGTCATGTTGACATTCCATTTTCCATGACATCACTCCTTCATTCTATTTATATTTTAGTCAAATCTTTAGAATTCGAAGTCAAGGTTTTGACGAATCGTCACATTTTAAATCTACCTAAACTATGAAAAATATAATTTCAGAACTATGTATGTTTTGCTGTCTGTGAACGCAATAATTCAAAATCACTTTGAGTTAAACGGATTAAATTTGAAATGTGGTTTCTATATCGAATTCGTAGATTTATGTTTGAAATCTTGGATGAAATCCATTCACTGGAAGCGTGCTTATTTGCACGACTACTCGTGAGCATGGTCATCACGAAGCTTGAAGTTGTGAATGAAATAATGTTAGTACGCCTCATGAACATGGTCATGATTTCTTTAAAATACTTGTAAAACCATTTGCAAATTCCCTCGGAAAATATGTAAGTAATTTGGATATTTGCCTTATTTTTAATATCATTCATTTAGAGTACTTGATTATTTGTCTAACAATTTCCAAATTTCTTTGAGAATTGCGTGAGTGATTTGGATATTTAACCTAATTTTTCTGCATCATTCCATTAGATAACTTGTATAAAAATTTCAAAATTCCTCGAAAATCGCGTAATTTGGATATTTGCTTGATTTTTCCCTCATGAGCATGGTCATCACGAAGCTTGAATGTGTAGATAGAATAACACTGGCACGCTTATTTAGCAATTGAAAAATAGATTTATATCGAATTTTGTGGCCGATCCATAATAATACTTCGATAATGACTATCTGTCCAATAAAGAGAGATCCAATATCCGATATTAACTAATTCAAATCCGATAATGATTGTCTCTCGGTCAATACTTTCGTAAGAAGGTAAAAGTAATCAAAAACGCAACAATTTAAATAAATGAAACTGGTGTCAAATATTATTATTAAAATTGCAGATCGAAATCAAATTTTTTTTTAACTTACCAGCGGGTGACAGAGCTACGCTCGGAGAAAACAGGTATCGAAGGTAACTCGAAATTTTCAATTTTCAATTGTGATTTATCAAAACAATACATGCCATAAGAAAATTTGTGAAACCATTGGTGAAAAGATAACCGGTTAAAGTGCACCATTGTAAACTATTCTAAACAAAGTTAGAGTTTGGAAAGGGAACTATTCTATACAAAGGTAAAGTAAAGGTAAAGATTGAAGTGTGTTGAGGTTCAATATTTTTTATTTAGAAAAACCAAACATATATACATACATAAGAAACATATTATAAACCTATAACAGTATAAACATAAAACTTTATTAGTTCGCCATATTGGCTATAGATGGCCGCACGTTACCGCTTGAAAATTTAAGTAGCCATTATGGCGAACTAATAAAGTTTGAAAATATCCTATCTGTAACTCCGAA
>JAPMOQ010044861.1:0-10552 GCA_026543055.1 Argiope trifasciata
GCTTTATGGTTTTGATAATTGATAAACTACTTCCAAATGCAATAGCTATGTTCAAATTCCTTCTCAAAGCATTCACGCCTTGTATAGTTCCTGCATGAGAATCGTTTTTATACATTATCATAAACTAAACAAAAAGCACAGCAATTATTCCTTTTTATTAAATATAATTACGATTTCTATCTCAACACAAATACATTTTTTATTTACAATAACATAATACTAAGGATCTACATGAATACAAACAAATTGATGTTATTCACATATCGCAGATTCGGTTTAATTTGGCTTTACTTTTATTTCCACAGCTGCCAAATTGTTGTAGTCATTGGATTTTTTCCACCAGTAAACGTATTGTCTGTCATTTTTGCCTGGTTGGTAGACGCCATTTAAGTTACTGTACTCTGTTCCATGCCACCAGCCAGACTGATATTTCTTGGCTAATACTATATTGCCTTTGTCTTTTGTGGAGAAATCATATTGGTTATGAAATTTCATTGCATCAGCTAGAAAAGAAACATAAATCAGGTTTTGAATAAACTGCTAAGCATAAATTTCATATTAATAAAGCTTTATAATCCTTGTTTATTTGTAAATTTAGAATCCAATCAGTATTTCCTTAATTATTTCGTCTTTTCTGATATAAACTATGCGTAAGGCTTTAATAATAAAAATATTTATATAATGTCTTTGAGTAGCACGAAAAAGACTTTTTAAATTGATTTATTGAAACCGTCGATTCCACGACAGAAAACTGACTAATTATTTGAACTGACTATATACTGGTATCCTGCCAGAAGATACAACTTATACTACAAAATAAGTATAATTTTATTGAATGTAAAACTTCCTAAAAATATGTTGAAGAATAAATCACTGGATTTAGTTAGAAAAAATTGCATTATATCCCTGGAAATAAAGTGAATTATCTATAAAATTGAAGAAAGAAGTGATTAGAAATATTCTGTTTGATGGTTTGGGGAAAACAAAATTCATCGCTAAATTTTTGACATACCGATGAAAAACAATAATCGATCAAAACATTTTTAATCTTCTGCAAAAATACTCTACACAGTTTGATATAGCATTATATAGTTATTGTGCTTGTCTTTATTTCTAAAAAAATAATTAATAGGAGTATTTAAATGCGAAATGGGGGTGAAAAGTCTCAAATTTTAATTACCAGAAAAAAATGCAAATCATAAAATATCTCATACATTCTTTAATATCAAAAGAATAAATTAAGCTCGGAAGAATTTATTCTGTTGTGACATTAAACAGGGATTTGCCATGCACAGTCAGATGCTAGCATAAGGCTCATATCAAAAAAGACATGGGTTATTATTTCCATATCATTATTTGACGATATGTAATATCAATTTCTTAAATGAACTATCTGAAAATGGGCCATAACATGTTACAATTCTTGAGGATTCAAAAAAAATAATAATAAAGTGTTACCTCGTCTATCCATTTTTGAAAAATTCTGCATTCTGGGTAAAGTTTTATTCAATTTAATTCTTGCAGTAAAATGATATCTAATAAATTTGCCCATTATCTATACTTATAATAAAGCTCAATGTGTTTGTGTGTGTGTTGGCGCTCTACAGCCCAGACCGTCTGACCTAGAGCTACCAAATTTGGTACATCTATACCTTGGAAGTCGGGAATGTGCACCTCGGAGCCCTTTTTCGAATTTTTAATTAGAATTTGAATTAATTAAAATTTAAGCGATATTTCGACGTTTTTTCGCTATAACTTCCGAAAATATTATCGCACAAACATGATTTTTACATCAATTTAAAGATAAAAAAAATAGCTTTCTAATAGTATCAGTTTTTTAAATTTATATCGTAAGCTTTTATTTTTAACAAATTGTTTAAGAAATATTTTAACCATGTTTTTATCACATGACTGGATAAAATAAGAGAATGCCGGAAGTTCGAATAAAAAAAAAACTATCATCGCAAAATAAATCTAAAGACTGGATAAAATAACATAAATATAAAATGTGATATTTTCTAAAAAAATAAATGCAAAGCAAAGGATTCTATGATCGTTTGCGATATCTAAATAATTAATTCAATAAATCTTCTTTACGGTAAACCTGATCGAATTTAGACAGGATATGCATTGGAATCCCGACTTAATGGCATATTTCTATTATCGTTTGCAATATCTGTATCATTAATTCAATATTTTTTTTTCATTATAAAATGTGATAGTTTCTAAAAAAATAAATGCAAAGATAAGGTTTCTATAAAATCTGCAAGAGCACGTCAAAGGGAAAAAATTAGTTTTTATCATCGTGCTGCCATCATTTTGACGGAAGTTCAAATTTAAAAGGAAAAAAAAAAATATCATTGAAAATTAAATCTGAAGAAATTAGCGTTAGCACGTGATTCGTTAGCACGTGACTGGATAAAATAAAATAAATATAAATTGTAATATTTTCTTTAAAAAATGCAAGGCAAAGGATTCTATGATCGTTTGCAATATTTAAATCATTAATTGAATAAATTATCTTTATTTATACAGGATTGAATTTATACAAGATATGCATTCAAACTCCTTTCCAATGGCTAATTTGTAAAATATTATTAATTGGCATATATATTGTTTAATACTATTAATTTGATTTAAATGAAGTAAATAATTACATTTTATGTAGTTTGAGTCAAACAATGCATTTATGAATAATGAGTTTTAGATTTCTTTATACTTTGCTCGGTGAGCCATATTTTACAAAATATTTTTATTAATATTTTAAATAAAAGTTGCTACATTAATCAGTCTTCTAAATCAATCTTTAAAACTGACTGATTTATAAAATTAAAGGATATTATTAGAAAAACGCGTTCTTTCAGAACTTTCAGTCCATCATCTTAAAGAAAATATTAATTTCAGGCCAATCAATGCCTAGAGTTACTTCAAGGCAAATGAATATGTAATTTAATTGAAAATTTTAGAACTCATTACTCATGGCGAACCAGCTGGTCGCCGAAGGCGGCTTGTTATCAATAAATGTGAAGTTATCGAATTCCAGTGTTCCTTCCTCGTTCTTAGTTACAGCATACATTAAAAATTTTTTGCCGATTTTAAATAAATTCACATGTGTAGAAAATTGATTGAAATAGTTTCTAAGTTTTTAAAATTATTTTTTGCCCCAATTTACTAGTTATTATTGCAAATTTTAAGCGATTACTTCCATTTAGCAATTCGTTCCAAATTTTCATAAGAATGTCAGCAATATTTGAGAAGTTCCGATTTCCTATAAAGTAACTTACTTGCATTTCCTGAGTAACCGCTGATATCAATGCGATAATTGCTACTTGATAAACTGAAGTCTTCATAAACAGCGAAAAACTTATTCCCTTCTTCATCTTGGAGATCGAAACGTATTTTGCAGCCTTTAAGGCACAAAACACGTATGTTTTCATTACCTGTAACAGGCAAAAAATCAAAGCGAAAAGCAAATTTACAGTACACATTTTAAGCACTATAGAAATATATTTAAGTTATTACTGATTGGAAATGAATGTTAACTTACGTACCTAACCAAAACTCTTGGGTTAAGTTTCCGAAACCATTCTTATAGCGTTCCCAATCTTTATTGAAGTCTAGTTGAAATGGAAATTTTCCTCTTCTTTGAATCACCTAGAAAAAACATTTTTTTTCATATATGTAAATTCATCTTTAGTTCTTATAAACCAACGGGAAAAAAACATAAACATATTAAAAAGGTCATTTTTAAATAAACATTTTCACATATGGCGTGACAACTTCATTGTGAATGACAAAATGAAGTCTAAAAACGTAATTTAATTGAAACACTAAACAATTTTTATTCGATATTTCTTCATTGGAAAGGAATATATTTTTTATACATTTACTTGTATCGAAAAAAATTATTCTCCCTACAGTTAAAAAACTTTCATCATTTATAAGATTTTGATTTAGACGAAATACGACTGCAATCATTACATTCAGCGTTTAATTTTGTCCTAGAGCAGGCACTAAAATATTTATTTCTATAACAACTGTTATACACTTCTAAGCATAACAATGAGGCAATCCGTGAAAACTGAGTCTGCGTCCTGCTATAGGGGAAGAGCATGTTCCACATGATCAGGGAGTTCCAGCTTAGACTCCCAGTTCGGGCGTAATTCTTCTTCTTCTGAGTTCTTTTTCTTAGGCGTGCGAAAGTTCTCTCTTGTAAAAAAGGGCTGTACAAACGAATGTGACGCATGAAGTAGCTAAGTCGTTCTCTCCGCCTTAGATTTCACTACTGAAAAAAAGAGACGCTCACTTGCCTTAAATCGCTGACTTGAAAAGTGTCTTGACTCACAACAACAATAAGAAAATTGCGCTTAATAATCATTTGGAGACATTATTATCAACTGCTCAATGCTGTGTTTAATTGATTGCGTTACTCGATTTAATTTGCTGTTTTCTAATTGATATCACTAATGTATATTTTTAGTCAACTTATCAGACAATTTATTTCATTAAAAATAAAATAAACAAACGTATACATATTTTTAGCTCATGCACGTGAGTGCAGACTTGTGTTTATTCTTGTTTAAGTGTTTGTCTCATTTCTGAATTTTCCGTTCATAACATCGAAATGTTTTTCATTGAAAAGCAATTGAAATTGGGAGAATCACTTATTCAAACTTCAAAATGCTGAATGACATATTTTCAGGTTTGAAACAATCCGGATATTGTATTTTTTCATGTGTGATGGTTATACATGTTTCCTATCGGGCTGTAACGTTTTTTAAACAAATTAAGATCTCAGAGAAGCTAAATGAGATGAGACAATTCGTAGCAATGCTGGATAATAGCTGCTAAATGACGGTTTCGACCTGAATCTAGAATTTATATTAGATGTATCGAGATTGTATCTGTTTTGAATTACCACTTACTGATCAATTGACACGAAAATTGGCATGTATCTGCACTTCAGTTATAAAGTAACATATGAAGTTTCCTTGATTAAAGTATTTGAATTTCTTAGTTATAATGTTTGAATGTACGTGAAATTTGAAATTGACATCTAGACAAATAACAGCTATAACCGTCATGATGCTTTAGATGTTGCCTTTTCGAGCCTAGATATCTTTTCAAGTTGTGGCTGGACTGTACTGGATTCAGTCAGAAGTGAACATTTGTAACTTGCACAAAAGTCCGAGTATCAGAAATGTCCATTTTTGGAATTTTCGAAGGGCAAACTAGGAGTGTTTTAAGATTTCTTTGTTCGTTGTCTGAGGCTGTGCCCCTTTACAACCTTGGCACCAAACGGCCATTTTTCAAGGAATCTATATTAAATGCCACTTGTAAGGCTATTCCCACATGCCATAAGAAAAAAATAGTTACCTAACTTTATCTACAATAGTGAAGCACTCTTACCCCTTTTACATCAGAGAAATTCTTTACAGAGAGAATTTTTGTCATCACAGTCTCCCGCCAGTAAGTCTGACTTGAATTTGATCAAAGAAAAGATTAAACAAACGTATTCAGAAATCAGACGAGAATGTTCGAATAACCTGTGTAGTATGTGAGTAAAGGTCTTGACTCCCATACTTCTCACACAAAACTTTGGGTACAGGCAAAGAACATTGAAAGAATGCAGGCTCAAGTCGAAGAAACAAATACTTGTGCCACATTGATGGTGTACTGACAAATTAGTTGCTACTTTGCTGTGTAAAAATTATCAGAGAGAGAGCAGACTTTCTTTTTACTCTGAAGACAAACTAGTAACAAAATCAGCAAGAGACTTTATTCATAAATTCCACTGTAACTCAATGCTTGTAATTCTGTTTTTACAATGAATGGGGATCGCTTTTCATGAGATGGATTTTAATAAATAGCCTGGAATGGATGGCATTCATGGTCAAATGTTAGTCAGTTTGAGTCAACTGGACAAAAAATTCCTTGATATTTTTAATAACTCCTGACATGCTGTAAAACTCAATAGGAATTGGTAAGAAGCTCTTATCATTACTATTCGAAAATAAGATGTCAATGATCCTAACAGTTTTAGGCCAATTGCCCGTAAGAGCATTTCGTGCAAAATCATGAAGAGGATTATTCTTCGTAAGCTTTCTAAATACCTCAATGAAAACTATTTGATTTCTTCCGACCAGTTTGAGCTTAAGATGGATTATTGCACGATGGACCAAGTTTTGTAATTTAGCCAGAAGAATACAGATGCCCACAATCTCAAACTCATAAATCATATTGTGGCTGCCTTTCTTGATTTATCTAAAGCCTTTGACAGGATCTGGAAGTACAAATTTGTTTTCAAACATGGTTTTTAAGTTCATTCTTTCCTTATTCGGCTGGAAGAGTTTGATGCGGAGCATAAAATCATTTTTAATCGCTCAAAGTCTGTCTGAAGTATTTTTGTTACCAATAGACTACTTTATAACTATGAACTGGTTATTTATTTACTGAGTAGACGACAGAAAGGCGGAGAACATCAAAATATCTAGGATTCATCCTAGATTAGGAGATTCTCAGTTTTGTCCATATAAACAAGGTTTTCAGAGGTAAACAGCGACTGAAGATTTTGAAATACATTGCCTTGAAATACAAAGCCTTTGACAGGATCTGGAAGTACAAACTTGTTTGCAAACTTTAAAGGGTTTTTAAGGGGGAGAATTATGCCTTGCTGACTTCTTGAATGTCAGGTGCATTAGAGCGAAGTTCTGGGTTGAAGTACCCTTGCTCAATCAGGTAAATTTAGATTGAGCCAGGGTATCCCACAAGGATATCTTCTTAGCCCTACTTTATTTATTGATGGAATTGAGGCTGAGGCCATTGCTGATCACTGTTTGGAATTATATGCTGACGATATAATAATCTGGAGTAGCAATACTAGCTTAACAGCTGCTCAGAATAATGTTAATCCTTTCCTTATTCGGCTGGAAGAGTTTGATGCAGAGCATAAAATCATTTTTAATCCCTCAAAGTCTGTTTCAAGCATTTTTACTACCAATAGTCTACTTTATACCTATGAGCTGGTTATTTATCTACTGAGTAGAGGACTAAAATGCAAAAAACATCCCAAATATCTGGGATTCATAACAGATCAGGAGATTCTTGGTCGTGCCCATATAAACAATGTTCTTAGAGGTAACCAGCGACTGAAGATTTTGAAATACATTTCTGGTAGATATAAAGAGCTGATGCTCGGGTCTTTCGAAATATTTGCATTGACCTCCTTCACATCGACCTTGAATATGATGCACATGCCTAGCAGGTTTCTTATTCTAGTAACCTCGATAAGCTATAAAGGGTTCAACTCTCTGTTACCAGAGTCATCACTGGCCTCCCAATATTTGTTACAGCGATATTGTTTTGTATGAAGATGGCTGGAAACCTCTCAGATTATGTTGAAAATACTTAGCTAAACTCATCAGTTTCGGTGACCAGCATAGATTGTCTTCTTATGTGTGCAGTTGGTGCAATAATCGTCGCCTCAAGAGACAAAGTACGCTTAGCCATGCTGAAAATCAGGGTTGGTAGCATAATGAAGTAGAATACGTCTCACTAGATTGTGGTACGGATTTTGCTAATTCATTCGTTGGTCGGGTCTTTTTCAAGACCTAATTGAGCTCATGAACTAACAAGAGCACACAACACTCTGAATTTCTTAGACAACTTGCTTTGGAAACTACCGATAAAATCTTTGTGATGCGTTACAAATATATACTAAGGCAGCATGGGTGAAGGCGCTATTTCGGGTAGAGGATTTTTGTTAAAACGGAAAAATGGCATTGGGATCTGTGCAAGAAACCCTGAAAAATGCTCTGTGTTCCATAGCTCAGAGCTTTTGCACTATTCTGAGTAGTAGCCGAAGTTCCATTCAGAATTTATCTGAATGTTAGAGGGTTGGGGACTTCACGACTAGGAACCCTGACCAGAATTAGAATCGCTTGATTATAAACTGATTAAAGTCACTTTTCAGTGGGTTCCGTCTCATGTGAATGGCACGGGAATGAAGTTGCTGATGGTGTGGCCGAAGAGGGCAGCCAAAGGGATAGTCCTCATGGTGTCTGCTTATTTTTTCAAAAATCGCCACCTGCAAGATATCTGTTATTTTTGGAGGAGGGCCCACATATATTAATGCTATGCGGAAAGTCACCCTCGAGCTGTTTTAGTTGAGGTCGGCAACAGGCGCGATCAGACAACTCACTCTAGATTTCAAAGTGGACACACTCGTGTACAGTATCATGTGACGGGCCACAAAGTATATCCCATGTGTTCAAAATGCAATGAGACTGAAGCTGCTCCTGCCCACATTTTGGCCTCATCAGATTCAATAAAATCCAACTGTTCTCGTGTCTTCATGCAGTGTTACATTGTTTGAAGGTGTTCGGGCTCATGGACGTGGTTTGATGTCACTGTCAACTTGGTGGGATAAGTCACAACACAGGATTTTTGAATTATATTATTCACAAATATATGAACAGTTATAAAACCAAAAATGAAATTTTCGGATGAATTATCGAATCCATTTGTAAACGTAAAACCGGCAATAACATATTTCGTTCAGAAGTTGAAAAACGTTTATGATTTTGGTCATAATTCTACGTACCAAATGTAGCCTTCTGCACTAAAGGATTTTTTAATTATATTATTCATATATAGAAGAACAGTTATAAAACAAAATACGAAATTTTGGGATTCCGGAGATCTCAAGCATGGATATTTATCAAAATCTCGTCTTAGAGTTTTTTGATAACTATAAAACTTCATTGTCTAATAGTTATCTGAAAACGCAACTAGTTCACATATTTATGGATTATAGAACTTATTCTATAGTTCGTATGAAATAAAAATTGTTAATGGGCAGTGGCTATTTTAGTAAACTACTGGGGATAGAATTATCAAAGAGCTGATTTGAGATACGAAATGTGAAAAAAAGAAAGAAAAAAAAGCCACTTAGTTTAATGATACTTTAATTTTGTTGTCCCTTGTACAGTGGAAAATATTTTTAATTTTCACATGCCTTGGCTAGGATCTGAAATCCTCCTTAAGAAAAAGATCAAAATGCCTATTTAAACAGAAATAAAATTACCGTCCATCCTCCACCATCTGTCACCATATCACAATAGGCTTTCAATTGCCTTTCCGTTGGGAGCTCCCTCGGCCATATTAAGTAGACTCCGCTTTTATTGCGTCCAGCTGCTAGATGTTCAGAGCAGTCGTTGTGTTTCTCCTCTTTAAAGATATGCTGTTCCTCATTTACAGTAGGCTTAGAACCTAAAATTATTATTTCAATTTGAAAATTGATATCGAAATTCTGTTCTTCTTTCAGCTTTTTAACATCCAAACTGCACTGATTATGATTTCATTTATATAGAAGTTCAAAAAACTAGAATGGCTACGTACATGATGGAAAGTCTTCTCTGACATCAGAAATCAGTTTCTTTGAAATTTTAATGTAAGCCAAAGATTTTTCACTATCACATTGATCTGTCGAATTTAAACCATTTTCTGAAAAGTAAAATAAATCAACATTGGAAGCAATGAGACTATGAAATATAATCCTAATTCTCTGATAAATAAATCTTCCACATTTAAATATATGAACATTTTATAATTTAAAACAAATGAGTACTTTATTATAATAAACATAAATTGATACTAGATTACAACAGTTCGCATAAACATCAATATTGTAATGATTCAGTTTCTCCCCGTCCTGATCATTGGGGTTTCTTTTTCACAAGCTCTATAACGCCATTTCCAGACTGGTCTCCTCAATGTTGACGTTTAATGGCAGTGTAATTGCTTACAGATGGTCAGGTTGAGAACCCTCCTTCTAGGAACGGACATCTGGCCCTTTAGAGTGAGTCTAGATAAAGGACTAATCGTGTCTGCGACACAGATGTGTAGCCTGCATTGTTTTACATTGTGTACCACGAGCATTCTTGCTGTCAACTGTAGACCAGTGAAGTTTTTGCTTAACAACGATTGGAGAATCAGCAGTCCAAATGCTCCAATGTGGATAAGAGATGGAGTTGAACGAAGAGAGAAAAGACGGGGTTTTTGGTGAGAGAAAAAGGAGAGACGAGGGAATTTTGGTGAAGGAGTCTGGGTGAGAGATCAGTGAAAGCAGAGAGTTCGATAGAAAGATTCCACCCGAGGATTTCGGTGGATTCCTGGTGCTAACCCCGGTACCAGCGTGAGACTTTGACAGTCGGTTCTCGTGAGTTTCTCCGAAATATTTCGAGTGACTGTTTTTGTGGTATTGTGCATAGAACTTTTCACTTAACCTAGATGATGAAGAGTATTTTTTTTCTGTACATTAAAGTCATAAATAAAGTAATTTGATTAAAACGTTACCCTTTATTTGATCAGACCAGATCGTGACCTTATAATATGTATACCTTCTTTACTCAAAAAATAAAATATTAAATTATCTCACGAAGAAAACTCTTTTAGAGCTCTGAATTGTATCTATTCTTACAGGCTTGAAATATATCAATTCACTGCATCAAAGTATTTTAGAATTTAATGAAAAGATTCATATAACTTCACA
>JAPMOQ010044887.1:0-24781 GCA_026543055.1 Argiope trifasciata
TATCTGCTTCTGAATAAAGTATTGAAAGATACGAAAAATACTTCTGCGGCTCCTAGAGATTCAAAAAAAAAATTCCATATTTAATATGCATACATATTCTTTCAAAAGGGATGAAAAGCTGTTTTCATAAATTAGAGAATGCCGATATTCTAAAATAAATGTCTACAAGTATGAGGTATTCGTAGAATGACCGAGAATTCAATTCAAATTTCATGCCCTCAGTATTTGTCCACAAGGACACATAAAAGACAGGTGAGAAGTGAAACAAAAAAAGAGAGATGACACAAACAGGCAGTATAGTTGCTCTTGCTTAGATCACTTTATCATTGATAAGACCTCTGACAAAGAATGAGATTTTAAGCCGTGTTCAAGCGATACCTTACTCAGGAGCTCCATCTAGAGGTAAGCATGCTTTTTTGTAATATATGTGTCAAAGCCCTTTTGACATGATGGATATCATTCACATATATTAATTTACACTTGAATCAGGGAACGGTCACCTCTTATTTAGTAACCACAGTAGAATTGCCTTATGTTGGAGAACTTTTTGATGCACATATTTTCACGTGCACCGGTCACCACTGGCAGGGTCTTCAGCAGGTAGGATTCGAGCTCAAAACCCATTAGAATACGAATCCAATACTCTACACACCAGGCTTTCCCGGTATAAGTAGACATTTGTTGCATAACTTGTTGGAAAAAAATGATATTTTATTTTAATCACATTTGTGCGATCTTATTACTGATGCAGTTTTATTAATTATTTAAAATCAAAATATTTTGTTCTTATCTTTATGTGTATTATTATGCTATTGAAATCATGAATAAAATTATTCAAGTTTGTCTTAAAGGACAAAAATATATTATATTCATCATTCAAATTTAGAATATGCCGAATGTCGACATTGCAGATGTAAAGAGAAACAATGATTTTCTACAAATAGTTCATATATTTAGGTGTCTACGATAATGCTGCCAATCATGATGTTGAGTCCGGATTTCTACGGAAAGGGGATGCAGTAGCTGACGACGGTTAAGATTCCTGAGCAAGCAAAGGCAGAAGTCTGATGCATAGCTCAAATAAAGATGACATAAACATTCACTTGCAGTACCCTTTTTTACAGGAGAGGGAGGGTTAATTCATAATCTCAAAATAGAGCACAAGGGAAGAACAACCATGCCCGAACCGGGGGTAGAACCCGGGATTCTCAGCTTACGCTGTATACGCGCTACTTCTAAGCCAGGACATCGGCCGAATACTGCCCATAAAAGGGAATTATGGTTGTTTTTTTTATAAGATAGCAGCCTTTCACAGTTACATAAATACATATATTTTTTTTCAATCTTTGGTGACAGTATTAAAAAGTCCATGTATTCTCTGATTCTGTTCTAACAACTTCTGTTGCATCAATTCATGTTCTCTACTCAATATGCGAGGTGCCAATGAATTTATGGACCAAAATTTAAAGACAGAAATATATACTATTTTTTATGTTGCAATAGGCGTTGGAAATGAAAATTCTGTGTGGAAAAAGCAAGATAACTGAGAACCTAACCGCCCACAAACATACGGTATCTCAACATGAAATGTACCAGCCTCACTAAGCTGGCTGTGTAAACACGGATACAATTTGTTATCCGATTTTGTCTTATTGGGAAAGCGTTCTTGATACAACCGTTGAAATTCGGCCCCCGTAAATATAATGCATCTGCTAGAAAAGGTATATCACTCCAGCAAGAAAAATATTCTTTAACAGTAAAAAACCATTTGAAGCTCTCATAATGCCATTAAAATCAATGAAATTGTCTAGTTGGCGATTTTATATTGCAAATTTAATAAACCCGCCTTTTCAACAATTTTTCCTTACTCTTCATTTTATGTAAAATACACTGAGGTGACAAAAGCCATGGGATGACTGTTAATATCGTGTTGGTCCTCCTTTTGCCCGGCAAAGTGCAAGAACTCGACGTGTCATGGAGTCCACAAGTCGTTAGAAGTCCCCTGCAGGAATATTGAGCCATGCCGTCTGTATAGACGTCCATAATTGTAAAAGTGTTGATGGTGCAGGAGTTTGGGCACGAACGGACCTTTCGATAATGTCCCATAAATGCTCGATGGGATTCATATCGGGCAATCTAGGTGGCCAGATCATGCGCTGGAATTGTCCGGAATGTTCTTCAAACCAATCGCGAACAGTTCTGGCCCGGTGACATGGCGCATTGTCATCCATAAAAATCCCAACTTTGTGTGGGTACGTGAAGTCCATGAATGGCTGCAAGTGATCTGCAAGCAGCTGAGCATAACCATTTCCAGTCAATGATCGGTTCAGTTGCACCAGAGGACCGAGTCCATGCCATGTAAAAACAGTCCACACCATTATGCAGCCACCACCAGCTTGAACAGTGCCTTGCTGACAGTTTGGGTCAATGGCTTCGTGGGGTCTGCGTCACACTCGAACTCTACCATCAGCTCGTAACAACTGAAGTCGTGACTCATCTGACCATACCATGGTTTTCCACTGGTCTAGGGACCAGTCGATATGCTGACGAGCCCAGGAGAGTCGCTGCAGGCGATGTCATGCTGTCAGTAAAGGCACTCGAGTTCGTCTTCTGCTGTCATAGCCCAAGGAAGACAAATTTCGCCACATAGTCCTATCGGACACGTCCCTCGTACGTCCCACATTGATTCCTTCATTTATTTGACGAAGTCTTGCGTGTCTATTAACATTGACCATTCTACACAGACGTCGGTAGTCTCGGTCGTTAAGTGCAGGTGGTCGCCCACTGCGCTGTCCATGATGGGATGGGATGCCTGAAATTTCATACTCTCGGCACTCTCTTGATACTGTGGATCTCGGAATGTTGAATTCACTAACGATATCCGCAATGGAATGACCCATGCGTCTAGCTCCAACTAACATTCCACGTTCAAAGTCTGTTAATTCTCGTCGTGCCGTCATAAATCACGAAAAACCTGTTCACATGAATAACTTGAACACAAATGAAAGCTCTGGAAAACGAACTGCGCATTTATACTTTTTCGCTGCGACACTACTGCCATCTGTATATTTGCATATTGCTGCCCCATGACTTTTGTCACTTCATTGTATACGTCACTAAATTTGTATATTTTTTACTCTAAAATGCTGTGTAAAGAAAGTGCTTTTTTTTCCTATCCTACGCATTTTTAATTTATTCTTCTATTACTTTTCGGATTCAACCACATATTATAAATAAATAAAAAAAACATCTATTTTTATGAATTTTGTTGCCCTTACACATAAATTCATGATTATGCTTATGTGGAGTTTATTATTTTTTTATGATAAGCTTTACTAAAAACATTTATTTGCCGTTTTGAAATATAGAAACTACTAATGAGTTAATAATTTTAAAAGAATAATTCAAATTGCTACTTGCATATCCAAGCGAAAAATACAAGAACTGAGAACTTTTAAAATAGAATAAATAATTCAGTTGTAGCAACATCTATCAAGTGCGTCAGCACATTTTACAATCAAATTGGGAAATATTTCTAACAATTTTATTATTGTCATGATTTTCTTCTTCAATATTTTAGATTTAATTATTATAGCTTTCTAATTCCAATTAATAAGGTGACAAAAGTTTTTTTTCTATACATACATAATGCATACAGAAGGAAACAGCATGAGTAAAATAAAAGAATGCTCTGAATCGTATGAAGTAAATTCTAAAATTAACATCGTAACACTGATAAAAACCTAACACATGTTTATAGAAGTTTCGTTATTTCTTAAAAAATATAGTGTCATTAGTTTTACAATAAATTACTAACTCTTTTTTTTTTCATTTTTGGAGCATTATGTTTTTTTTTTTAATTCTACAATTCCAATATCTCATATTTCAATAGAAATCGATGATGGGGTCAGTTACAAAGAAGACCTTTCAGCTTTTATCGTTGAGTGTCTTAAACAGTCACAAGTGAAATAAGTATCTTAAAAATAAAAGTAATAAGTGCTTTTCCGATATCAACTTCTATTGCAACAGAAAGCAATGATGGTATCAATTACAAAGAATGTTTTCCACCTTATATCATTGAGTATCTTAACAAGTAATAAGTAATTACTATTCGAATATCATCTTCTATTTCAAAAACAAAGTAATGGTGAGACCAATTACAAATGAATCCTTTCGTCTTAAAGCACTTAATTGCTTAAAAAGTATGATCCTCGCTTTTATCGATTGACAATCATTTAGGTTTCTTTAATTTTACGCTCAAAACTTCCAAAAGCATAATATGAAATCCTTTGGAATTCTTAGAGAAGTTACTGATATAATTTCCTAATTTTATAGTCTCTAGACCGCTGTAGCTACATCTGATAGCTTACATTGTTGAAGGTATTAATGTATCTAATCTCTTTATTTTTTGTTTCTGTGAAGGCTACTGGTGAGGAGAGATGGGAAAACTTGCCAACCATAATTCAGAAGATTCCTTTCATGGGGAAACACATCTATCTACTCGGGGTTGGATGGCTAATTCGGGACTGCTTCTTGGTCCTCTCAGGGGTATTGGGCTACTACGGGAACTAATCCCCTGTATTTATGGGATTGTAAATGAATTGGTCAGTAGAAGAGAAGATAGTTTGACCAAGCAGAGTGTTTGTCAAGCTAAAAAGAAGATGGGTTGCAATGGAAAGTGGAAGTATTCCTTATTTTTGGCAATGGGTAAACTGAAACCAGAGTAGGACGAAGTTAACATCATGAGGTGAGAAGACTTTAGCAGAAAATCAGGGGTAGAATTCTGTAGAATTTTTCCCCATTGAGATGCATAAATGCTAGCTATTACAAAAAAAAATGTCGAAGGGAAATTTTTGAAGCAAAGTCTGATTTCGACATTATTTTAAATTAAAATTATCAACTTGAATTTACATAATACGAATCAAAAGCATATATGAAGCACATAATAAGAAAGGGACTCTAAAACATCATAGAGTTCTTTTAACGTTTTATTGATTTTTCGGAAAGAAATTAGGTCTAATTTGCATAATGTATCATAAATAATTATTATATTTTGAATCTACTTCATTAATCATCTATTCACGAATATATATAAACGCAGTTTTTATTACACATCACATCTGCAATGCATTAAACTTCTTAATAATGAGCTTTGTAGCAGTAAACTTGATTGCATTTTGAATCACATGGATTTGCAATAAATTAATATATTTTCTCTGACTTGCAGTGAAAGCATATACAGGCGGTTAAAAATTTATTGCTCAAATTTGGTAAGGAAGTAGGAGATATTTCAGGAAATACATTTTACATAAGAAAGCATGAGACATCTCCTCAAAATTCACTTGCATGGACAAAATGGACAAGTGAAGAAAGGATACAGTAAAGTTAATTGGTAACGAATGTACCTTTATTTCAAAACGTAAAAAAACATTCGTCTGACCACCTAATTATTTAAAGCTGCCTAGCATATTAATGTCAATAACTGCGGTATATCTTTTGGTATTAGAATAACGGAATTACATAACATAGTAAAATTGCTGTACATCAGTGATTCTCAACCTGTGGGGCGCGCCCCCCTAGGGGGGCGCGAGAACACTAATGGGGGGGCGCGAGCATATCCATGAGAAAATGTTATTTAAAAAATTGATTAAGTGACTAAAAGGAACGAACACACACACATACAAAACAAAATGAATTTCTACATATGTAATAATTAAATTAAATTAAAACAACTTACTAAATTAAAAACAAATTTAATAATTATTAGTGACTTCCTTGGGCCTGTCTTGTAGAGCAGAGTTTTTCGAAGGAGGGTTTAATATAAGAAATAGAAACTCAGTTATTTTTCTATATTTAGCTGAGATCTATATTTTGTCTTCAAAGAAGCCACAGCAGAAAATCCAGTTTCACAAAGGTAAGATGTTGAAAATGGTTGTAGAATGCGAAATGCCCTTGTTTTTAGTGCAGAAAACTCATCATCCACTCCTGCCCAAAATTCAAAGAGTGATTTATTGCTAAATTGTCTTTTGGTTTCGCCGCTTGCCGTGAAGTCTATGAATGTTTCTTCCTCTTCAATTGAGAGTCCTTCGGGAGTATTTTGAAATGGGCCACCCACTTGTTACTTGATATCAGTTTGCTGTCAGCAAGAAAGTACTTTTTAAAATTCTTTGCAAGCATTGCTAAATGATTTTCAAAGGTTACAAAAACAACTTTTACATGTTGTTCTTCAGCCTTGTAAGTTTTAATACAATCATTCAAATTTGCAAACATCGTTAAGTTTTCTTGCTTTAAATTTCTGCTCCACAATTCCAATTTCCTACAAAAAGCATTAACTTTATCACTCGCATCCAATATATGTGTATTTGCTCCTTGCAGTTGAAGACTCAAGTTATTTAATTTCTCGAATATGTCAGTCATGTAGCTCGATTTCATCCCAAATAAACTATCGCGAAAATTCTCAGCTTCCGGTCTGTTTTCCTTTTCTAGGAAAACTGCTAATTCTTCTCTTAATTCATAAACACGCTGCAAAAATTTCCCTCGTGATAACCATCTTGCCTCACACTAAAATAGTAACGCTGAATGTACGGCACCCATGTCTTTACAAAGTGCAAAAAAGATTCTTGATTTCAGGGGTCTCATTTTTATATAATTTACTACGGTTACAACCGTAGTTAACACAATATTCAAACCAGGACTCATTTCTTTGGAAGCCAAAGCTTCTCTGCGGATCATGCAAAGTGTCCAGATGCTCTGTGGCGATTTTTGTTTCACAAGTGCTTGAATACTTTGGAATCTTTCGGTCATAGAACGAGCACCATCAGGGCATATTCCGTCGCAATTTTTCCATTCTATGTTTGCCTCGTTCATAAAATCATTTAAGATAGCAAATAATGCGAGTGCTGTTGCTTTGAGTTCTATTGGTTAGTAGAAAAGTAATTCTTCTACAACTGACAAATCATCACAAAATCTAACATAGGTAATGAAATGAGCATCTTTATTACTATCTGTTGCCTCATCGAGTTGTATTGAAAACAATTTGTCACGTAACTTTGACAAAAGCTGACACTCTACATCTTCAGCTATATCAGCAATTCGACGGGCAACAGTATCATTTGAAAGAGGTATAGACTGCAGTTGTTTTGCAAAATTATCTTCAAACATAATTTCTACAATCTGAATTGCGGCTGACAAAATAAGATCTTCACCAAAGGTGTGAGGCTTTTTACATCTGGCTATTTTATATGAAACTTTGTAAAAGGCAATTTAAGCTTTTATATTCACAGACAAAGTTTTTTCAAACAATGATTTTTGCTTTTCATAGGATTTTAATTTTAATTCGAAGAATTCTCTGGGTTTGTATACGTACTCACTACGAAGCGTTTTCAAATGTCGTTTATTAGTTTTCATGCTGTCTGCCTCCAACATTTTTGAACAAATGATACACAGGGGCCTTTCTTCTTTATTTACTTCAGTACTAGTGAATCCAAAATTTAAGTATTCTTGAGAATATTTTCTTGATTTTATTTTCGGAACTACGCTCGTCTGTGTATATGTTGATTACTTGTCTATTGTCTAATGCTCGCTTACGCCCGCTTAAAAACTTATCCATGATTCTGCATAAGACTGCTGCCGTGAATATTTAATACGATGAATTGCAATAACACGAAAATATATATAACAAACACATTCAGAATAGATTCAATAGCGATAGAAGAATTGACTCAAATTAGATTGTCTGGAATTGAAATTGTTGTCATAGAACTTTCTCCTCCTTTTGAGAAAACGTTTGTTCACATCTGCGTACGTTCCTAACTTAACTTTTAAGCTGGCCTGACAAATCGAAACTTCTCGCGAAACCTTGAGAATGCCCGACATGGCGGGACGTAAGAGCAATAAAAAGTCATAGGATTCTTGTTTTCTCAATGCTGAGGATCGGTGTTGCAAAATGTCAATAAATTTCAGTATTCTTGGTAATTTGTAAAGTTTAAAATTAAGGCGGTAGTGTAGGTTTAGCTCCAAAATACTCAAAATACATTATTATTGTATACATTTTATTGTATGAGGTGGGGAGGGGGGGCGCGATGAAAATTATAATAGAAAATTGGGCCGTGAATACTAAAAGGTTGAGAAACACTGCTGTACATGATTATCTAAACAGAGCATTCAGAGCACAATGGATCGGCAGAGGTAGACCGATCTCTTTGCCTCTCAAGCCACTTGATTTATCACACATGGGTTTATTTTTGTACTGGGGCTTGAAAGATCATATGAACAAAATCTTGAGAGGCAGTGAAATGGACCGAGTTGCATGAATAGTTTCCGTCATGAGGATTATCAGGGATATGCCAGATATTTTTTGAAGATGTTCGGCTGTTAGTGCAAGGGAGCCGTGAAATCTGTATTTGTGCAAATGGTCGCAATTACGATCACCTACTGTGATCTGATGTTTTGCCTTGATGGACTGAAACTCGCATTCATTACCGCTTAATTGTAGTGTTATCTAATATTCAGATAATTTCTTCATTTGGGCGAAGCAGATCATGTTCGCGAATGCATTTTTCTATTTGAAATCGGCTTTTTCGTGTATTCTCCACCTCGCCACGAATTTTGTGCAATCAGTTTTGAATCACCCTGCATATTTCCTGAATAGGAATTCCAGATCTTTGTTAATGATAAAAAATAATTTGACGGAAGAACTGACACTGAATGACGTATTTCTAGTTAAAATTAATTTATCATCCATTTTCTAACTCCATTTTACAACTAGTTTAAACGATATCTTCTTTAGTGTTGACTTACTCATTTCATGCGTTCTGTTAATAAGAAATTTTCTAGATGTTCAATTAGATTGATGCTAATATCTATTCAAAATCATCTGCCTAAAATTCCAAAAGGCATTAACATTTTCAGAAGGTATTGCTCAGAAACCTTCTCATAATATGAGGTACATCAAACAACTTTAAATATATATATTGCTTGAATTACACTGATAAACAGTCGATAGCGAATCCCTCTTTGATTATAATTCATGACAGGATAGGTTATTTTTAATAAGATTAAAAATTCCTACGAAGAATAATTTTTTTCCATCGGGCTCCTGATTAAAATAAACGACAAAACGAAATGAAGATGATTATTGGTTATTCCTAATTTATTCCTTTCCTCAACAACAAGGAAAATATCGCAATTAGTAACGTATTATCTCACATATGAACAAATATGTTTGCATAGTAGATAAACATCATTATGGGGTATCTTAGATATCCGAAGAATAAGACTCCGATATCGTTATTGATTATACCCTAAGACTTTGGGGCCAGATTGTCATCCCTTTCATGACTGGATGTACTTATTGCAGGAATTGTTCTCTACTTTGTCTCATCACAGTGTTCGATGATAATCACAAACCTAAAACTTAACCCTGCTCATCTGTGTTTAAGCACAAGTTTAGTTTAGTTACATTAACGTCTGGTTGTAAAGCAACACTAGGGCTATTTTGGGGTGGACCTCGTAAATTTGAACCGTGTTAGATGACGAGGAAGAATCCTGAACGGGCATCCCCTCTTCAGACCTCACCATTTGGAGGACGTATGGCCTCACGGATTTAACGTGCAAGAGACCCCTTTACACGATGGTTCTTTGGTAGAATCAGGTCTCGAATCTGAAGTCCTCCTATTCCAATTCTAAGACGTTGATCCGGCGATAATTATCCAAGTACTCCACGAACTCCCAGCCTTCAGAAGTACAGCTCATATTATAATCGTATTAAGGTACCTATTTCATTGCAGGACATATATAGTCGAAATGATTCAGCGCTGAGTCAAAAATCGGATTATGATTCAATCAAACCATGATTCAATTAAAAATCTTAAGATTTTTTGAAAATTACATTTATTGTGACACATGTGAAGAATAAATGATTTTGAAGCTCATAGAGAATGCTATTTATTTGAAAATGCTTTATTCTACAATGCAGAATACAAAGAATTATAATTTTTTGTGGGAAAATCTTTGAAGAGTTACTGTGTTTTTGAATTAATACAGAACGAAAACTACAACGCAGACATCCTCCAGACATAAAAACAATTTAGAAAATATTTTTTCACCGTTTTTCCCCAACTGTACATTTTTTATCGAGAAAAGTCAGATAAATCCTTCAGAGACAGACAAATCCACCAAAATGTGAAATACCTTATATATTTTTATTTAAATAAGCTTTACGTCTGACATAAACTGTACGATGTAAAAGACTTTTACTTCATAAATACTGAAAATATCGACATCTTAGAATATATTTCGTTCATCACGATCTGAATTTCCTTTAAATTTGAATAAAGTAGTTAAAGGAAAAATACTACTTTGAAAATATTAGATTTAAAATGTGATTTGAAACTGTTTTGATAGCAAATATGTTTATAATATTCAAGATATGGTTCGAAGTTGTGTCTTTTCATTTGTATTGGATTACAAATTCCAAGATGAATATAATATATGCAATATATTGTGTATAGTATTTTTATCTTCCATTTTATATATAGATACACGTATAACTTTTTGGGGAATTGTCTAAAACACAATGGAACGTATTATTTCGTACAGTGTTATAATAAGATTTAAGTAAACTACTCATTTTAATTTAAAAAAATTATTCATTTTATTAAAATTTTTATTCTGTTGTTGGCGTTTTAAGGTTGGGTCAATTTGGCCATATCTGTGGATTTTTTGCAACCTTTTGCATTAAAAGTATTAATATTCCTATTATTTTCAAGGTAAATCATAAATAATTCAATGCCGTTAATCTATAAATTTAAAAATATGCATTTCATTTATTTTTAAAAAAAGAAAAGAAATACCTTGAGGCATTTTGTGCTGGAAATCAACAAATGAATCTGAATGCTTATTAAGTCAGGAAAAGTACTGATAAAATTCCTTTTTCTGGTTTTATACTGTAACTAAACTTTTCTGATTTGCAGTAGATTCAATGGCATAGAAATCGGAAATCGGAATATAATAAGAATGTTTTGGTTGAATGAACTAAAGGTTGTTTTGACAGTGATTTGCTTTCTGTCATTTTTTTTTTCGTTCTAAAATGTCATCATAATTTCTGTGCTTTTCAAAATCTGAAAGATTTAAGTCCTTTTGCATTTGTTTATAAAAGCAAATGTAAAGTTTAGTTTCTTGAATAAAGTTTCAAGTTGAGATTAAAGAGCGTAAATTTCTTATTTAACATACCGTTTATCTATTCCAAAATCTACTTACCTTCTCATATTTGTGACAATATCCTGTATTGATTTTCAGGGATTAGAAAAGAAAAAAAAGCAATTATAATATACACTACATTTCAATTTTTATCATGAAATAATATTTTTATATGCAGTTTTCGCTTAGAAATTTATTTCGAATTCAATGTATCATTGCAGTGCTCGAAATACGTATAAACTTTTATAATAAATATTGATTTAACCAGTACTATATCAGCATATTTTTTATACTTGTTTTTGAAAACCTTATGAGTAACTCTTGGTCTGGAACAAATGTTAAACTTTTGAGTACTCATTTACATTTCCAAATAGGTATATTATAATTACATTAAGACCTCCAAAAGATATTTGCTTAGTAATAAAATGCTATATTTAGAATCATATGAAAAATAATGAATATTCAACGGAATGATCATCATCATGGTACCTGAAAATGAGAAATTGAATTTTTCTCCTTCAGGGTGGTCAGAAAAACAGTAACATCCATCCAATTGGAAGTATGTACCACCTTTTGTGTAAAGGTAACTAAACCCCATAGCAAATCAAAACCATGTCTCTAGAGTTCTCAAATGGGGAAATGATTGGAATAGAAACATTGATATTGCGAATCATTTCAGCACATCTATGTCTTGAACTTACTTAATTTTCTATCTATATTTCTATCTAATTCTTAAAATTCTAAATTTGATAATAATAATATTAAAATAATCTTTACTGTGAAAGTGTTCATTTTTAATGCTTTTCCTATTTTTTTATGTCGTAGCATTTGTTTGTTTGTTTACGTAATAAAGGTTTTGCTTGTAGCTCCATTCAGGCTCTAATTTGAAAATATGAATCCTTCTGAATCTTAATAAATCTCAATAGGCAACTTCACTGAGAAATAATCAAGTTGATTTCTTTCTGCCTTCAATTATACATCTTCCATAATGTTTGCATTATTTTCAATTCAATGCGCGATGTGCTACATTATTCCTTAGGAGTTTTAGATGAAGCAAATGTTTCAAAGCGGCATTCTGCCTACAAAAAATTTTTAATGTTTTTATTTGTTTTATATTACATTATTCACTAAAACTGTTTGCAGTTTTAAATCTAATGGTGTAAGCTATTTTCTATATACTGTCAATCATAATATTGGTATATGTTTAAATAAACCTGAAATATAAATATATGATTGCAAGTGAGCAAAATATTTATGAAAATGTTGCAGAATGAACAAATATTTGGGAAAACGCAATAATGCAATAAGTCAATTTAAATAACGGCGGGATTTTTGAGGCAATAAAGAGTTTATTCTGCAGTAAATATCACTCAATGCATATAAATAATCACTTTTACTTCTTATATATACATAAATGTCGAAAATTTGAATACAATTTTTAGAAATGAAAATTAAATGTACGTACAAAATGCGTTTTGTTATGTCAATGCCATCTTTGAATAAAACAATATTTGTTTAACGAAAACTAGAATTTAACTGACATTATGTCGTCAGATGATATGACGTTTATATCAAACAAGATTTATCTAATCTAATGACAATTAAAAATGATCTGAAGAACTCCAAACGATGTCAAGCGAAAACTCTCAATTCGAAGTGAGAACAGCAAGATATTTTTTATTATTATTCTCTATTCCTGTTTTTCCCTATTCTGTAAATAAACTGACGAAATTCAACTTAAAAACTTAATAATAATAATTTTTTGCTAATGATGATTCATGCTAACATTACATGGGTTCAGTAGACAAAAACATGGGTTCAGTAGCTTTTAAGAGTAAAGATCCCTGAGCAGCCGAGGGTAGAAGTTTGACTTGTATATCATATGAAGATGAAACTCATACACTCGGTTGTGCAATCTTTACAATAGGGATGTCCTTTTCCACACCTCACAGGTAGGACAACCATTCCCGAACCAGGACTCGAATCCGGGAAGTCCAGATCACAGGGAAGATGCGCTACCCCTTGATCAGAACGCCTTCCCCTCCCCCTTTTTTTGCTATTATGGGAAAAAAATTTGATCTGAGAATTCACACATTCTCATTTCAGGCTTACAAATCTTGAGTGTTTACTTATCTGTAACCAGCGTCCTGGCATAAGAGTAAGGAATCTTCTCCTTGATCTGGTTCGGGTATGGTTATTCTTCCTCTGTTCTAGCTGTGAGAAGTGCGAATGTGCCCTCTTGTAAAAAGATGTTGTGCAAGCGAATGAGTGATGCGTGAGTGGCAAAGTCGTATTATTGACCTTAGTTGACGCAACTAAAACAAGATACACACCATATCAGCTTCTGTCTTCGTAACAGCAGGCTTGTGAAATTGCCAGAGTCTTAAGAAACAACCGCAACACTTATAAGAAAATTTATCGCTGCTGCATTGCACTTTTGTTCTAAAGCAATATAATTCATGAGATATTTCTACAAATACGATCTTACAAATATATTGCATTATTGAGTATCATATGGGATAAAGATATGTCTTCTTTGTCTAACTAGTTATTAATAGCCTTTTTCATTTCAGGGCTGCATCTTCTATTTTGTGTTCCCTGTAATTATTCTGAAATACTTTCATCAGTTATAAGATCAAGCCAATATATCCAACGGGAAGGCAGATCTAAGCTCAAATTGTATCGTCACGGGAAAAAATCGACGCATTTCTCCATCAAGAACAAGAAAGAAATAAAAAAAAGATACTAAGAGGTGAACCTCAAGAGAATGAAGAGTGAAGATCCGTCTTTCCGATATATCCGAATTCTGATAATTCCTTGGGGATATACAGGAGAAAGAATGGTGCTCCCTTTTTATCTGTTGGGAAGGCTGAATGGTTGCATCTAGAACTATGTTACAAATTTTTGTGACTGCAGGATCTCACGTCTAAAGCAAATGCATTTCAGGTGAAATATTTTCTTGTTAATGCATGATAAAAATATACACTGCACTGGCATATAGAAAAGAATGTAAAGTATTTATTGAATAAAAAATAACTTACTAAAGGGTGAAAGAGAAATTCCATGATAATACTAAGATGAAGATTCATTTATTAAGATTCAACTAAAATACTAAAGATTTTATTAGATAAATTTATTAAACTTATCGAAACATATTCGTATAAAAAGTTATTTTGTAATGTCGTACAAAATTTGAAGATAAAAAACTTTAGCAGCATATTTTCATGAAATTCTCTTATAGTGTATTTGTTGTTGATATTGTATTCAGTGTGAGGAAGAGGAAAATGCATCCATATTGATTTATTGTTATTTTTAACTTTGATTATTAAATATTTTTCTCTAAACTATCGACTATGATTTTTTTAAATTAAAAGCGCATACTGAAGTGTTAGATTGAAATTCTGTTGCCCAATTTCTTTAATCATATTTACAGTTTTTCCTTCCTTACACATTATCTAGCCGTCTTTGGCGACATTCGGTTAGTCAGTCTCAATATTCTTTAAAATTTTCAATTAAATATTTTATGTAAATTGTTTTTTTAATTACTTCTTCGAAAAATTTCTTTAAGCTTCAATTTTTTGGTAGTCATATTATTTGGTATTTCTCTAATTTTGTGTCAATTTGTGTAAAATTTCAAACTAAAGTTGAACGATTAAATTGCAATTAATTTAAATGCATTTTTTTAGCTGAAACGAATTTTTTTAAAAATAAGAATACAGAAAACAGAATCGGTCTACATTTAAGTTTTATATGTTACAGAATAATTCCCAAAATTTAAGTAATATTTCAACAATTATTCGTATGCCAAAGCATATTTTAGAGGGGGACAGGTACATTTAATTGATTATTAACTGCTTGATGGATGGATATTCTTGGAAAATTAATAAAAAAGCTTCATAACAAAATTGGTTTTTTAATATAACAATAATTTCTTCAAAAATTTAATTATTTTGTTTAAGAAAATCATTAGAAACATAAATTTCATTTACTTTCATTTTCATTGAAAAAATAAATTCTTATACTTTAGCTAGATGTGAAAAAAATTGTTGTGTGATGATAATTTCAAAAGTTATCGAGGTGGAAATTTGTTTAATTAATTAAAATTCCAATTGTAAAATTTTAGAAATCGCTCCTAGGTGCACATTCTAGGACTCAAAGATATACGTGAGTCAAATCTGGTAGCTATATATCAAGCAGTTTAAATTGCGCAGAACCAATACACGCACACACTCATTGAATTTATTATACGTATAGGTAATCACATTGCAATGTTTTTCTATTAATTTTCTTAAAGATTGAAGACTTATGAAAATTTCCAAATGAGTTTTTCTATCCAAAATTAGGCAATAAATATCCTACGATTAATACCGAAATCTGCAAGAAATTTGGGTAAATTTTAGTTGGGGAATGTCAAAACTAATTGTATGTTTGCAGCAGAACAAAATTTATGTGTCTTAAGTTTTTATTTTGTTCTTCTATTTTGTATTTTTTTGTTTAATATATTGCATATTTAGGGCAAAAAATGTTCTTGCCTTTTTTCAATGAAATTGATATCATGGATTTTTTAAAGAAAACGGTTTTTAAATTAATATTTATGTACTAATCATAATTTCGTATGCTAATAGTATTATTATATTAAAGAGAAAATATTTTAGGAGCAAAAAATACACATATTTGTTTTTTGTTTTTCAGAAGAAATATTTGTGAAATTAGTCATTTAGTAAAAAAATAGGAACAGTTAGAAAGACACTGCAATTTTTTAATACGTATAAAGGTTTTTACCATGATGAAACACCATGCATAAGTTGTAATCTTAGCATTGTTTTATGAATATTTTACAATCGGGAGGATTGGGATCAATCTTAATGAACAGTAAATAATAATCTTGATAATGAAACACATTAATTGAACTATTTATCTCAAATATTATAAAAATATTGAAACTATGCAATAGGTATATAAAATATGGCTTATTTTAACTTATCCATTTTTATAAAAACATATTATGCTATTCAAAGTAAAGCTTTAATGTTACTCATTGCCTAAAAAGGATTAAAGCTTCTTGCTTTCAATTGTCGAGAACTAATTGAAATTCTACTGAAATCATTTGTTTTCTTCTTTCTAACTATAAATGTAAACACTAAATTTTCTATTTTCTTCATAACTTATTCATAATTGTATAAGAAGTTATAGAAATATCCGGAAAAATATCTATTAAAATGCTTCTATGAGACATATTTTCTTCATTAAATTAAAATTAGCTTACAGATGAAATTTTTTACTATAAGAATTTACATAAAATATTCTATGCATTAAAAATAAATGGAAAATCGAATTAATCATTTGGATTATTAAACAATCACTAAAATGTATGAAACATATTCAAATATTTATTTTCAAAGCCCATGCATTTAAAACTGACAGCGGTGGCCTCCTGGCATAAAGGTAGCGAATCTTCCCTTTTATCGATGCATCTTTAGTCGAGTCCCATTTCGAGCAGGGATTTTTTTCTATGTTCTATCTATGAGGTATGTGAAAGTGCCCATCCCGTAAAAAGGATTGTACAAGCGAATGTGATACTTGAAAAGTTGGTCTTATCCCTGGCAATAGTTGGCGCTACTGAAAAATCATAAGACTCTCACTAAGCTTAAATTGCTGACAAATAACGGACATCTGGTTTGGAAATTGACATAAGTTTGTTTAGGTTGCTCAAAATGATTTTATTTTCTTGTAAGATTAGCACAATGTGACATTTAACTGTTGATTTGATATTAATAACTTTAAACTTTACAATAAATTTATTATCAATAATTTTTTTTCTCATGTAATGAAGTATAAACAAGTGAAGGTTTTTGGCAATCAAATAGTTGACATCATTGTTAAAAACAGATTTTAAAAATTCATTTCAAACAATATTTTGTATCAGCTAATTTTTATTCTTATAGAATAGCAATGATAAACACAATAAATAAACTTTAGAAGCTGGTTTCTTACTAATTTGTTCCTGCACATAATGAAAAGAATATTTTGAAAGCAAAATATTTTCTCAGTATGAAATGACATTTGATAATGGTGCTGTTATTTTATCATACTTATTCAGTTTTATTTCTTAATTTACTTACATTTATTCACAATGTCATAAAAATTACAAAGTACGATTCAGTTTTATTCCATTAAATTTGCGTTTTCAGCGTCTGTTACATGAGCACAGATTAATTAAGTTAAATGAAATAATAAAACTTTACAATGTATTGTTTTGCTACAAATGCGTCTTATTGATCAAAATCTTATGATTATGTCTTCATAAATAACTCATTTATTTTAGATAACATAAGGAATTTCAACTTCAGGGCAACTGAGCAAAAAAACATTTTCTAAAGAACTTAATTTATTCTTATCTACTGCATGTAAGTAATATTTTTTTTTTTCATTTTGCTTACATACAAACGAATATTTTATGTAGCAGTTGAAAGATAACAATAATAGGGAAACTTTTTAGAAAATGGATTTGCTTTCTATTTCTCATCAATGTTTATCAAGTGTTCGTGGTAGACACTTTTCCCAAGTTAGGAGAAATATATCATACCTTTCAAACATTCACTGCAATCAACATATCTTCACAAAATCTAAGATTTATCTCTTTACATTGTACTCGAAAGATTATTTTGATTAAATTGGCCAATGGCCATCACAACAGCTATTATGTGTCCACGAAGCTAACTGGCAGTTTTGTAAATTTTTGTTTAATCAATTAGATATATTTGGTAATTTCACCTTTTTATCTAAAAAGTAATACTTTTATTCTAAACATAATCTTTAATGTTAGTTCTGTTTATTGGTCAATTCATAAAATTATGTTTATTGGTTGTTTCAATTTCTGTTTTCTTCCAGAGGATTCCAGCTCGATGCGGTATTCCTGGAACCGATGCTTCTGACTTTTCGGCCAAACGGAGTGTAAGAATCCTCCAGAGGGCTTTGAAAATCTTCT
Source organism: Argiope trifasciata (assembly GCA_026543055.1). NCBI lineage: Eukaryota > Metazoa > Arthropoda > Arachnida > Araneae > Araneidae > Argiope > Argiope trifasciata. The sequence continues at coordinate 18,188 of JAPMOQ010044887.1, forward strand.
CATAACGTTCAGTCAAACTTATGATAAAAAGAAGATATGCATTCATGATAAAGCAGAGCCGGATTCTGCCAGTAAACCTTGGACTTCACTGCTAAAAGATACATGGTTGATATCAGATTCTCATAGAAATAAAGCTGTGGCATTTTTCTGAATTCATACATCATTGCTTGCCCTCGTACTTTCATTGACTTGGGATTAGTGACTATCCCTTACGTCCTTTGCTCAAACAATATCAAATTTTTGTTGATACTTATCTTGACTCGGGCCCTCATTTTGTGTTTTCAAGCAGTAAGTTCAGAAATATTGGAAGGATATACTTGCATTGGATTCAATACGTTCTAGACATTTATAATAAATAAACAAATTGTGCTTATTGATGTTATACTTATGGAGTACAAAACTTGTTATATTCATTTGGTAGATTTTATTGATTAAAATATTATTTTTTATTTTTATCTTTTTATTTCATTTTGTTTGAATATAAATATATATATACAGGGTGTCCCAAAAAGATTGAAACGCGCTTTAATTCTTTAACCGTTAGAGATAAGTAGGTGATGTAATTTGAAAAAATGTTCAAAATAAGATAGGAGAGAAGATTACATTAAGAAAAACAATCCACCTATGAATTTTAAAAAGTTGCCCTTTGTAAATTTTATACAACCCCTCTATGCAAATTTTGTCAATTAGAAAGTTTTTCCTTTCCATCCCAGAAGAACATTAAAAAAAACTGCATAACTGTATCTTTAAAACTTTTTAAATAATAACACAGAAAAAAAATTGACTTATGTCACTTTTCCATACCACTTGAAAGACCTTTTCGTCGGTGAAAATAGAGACCATATCCAAATTGACAAAAGATATTCTTCGATCAAAAAAGATAATAAGCGTAAAAGAAATCCAAAATGTCATTTAAATAAAGTCCTTATTGATGGAGTTAAACAGTTTTGACAACATAAGATTGTAAGAAGTGTAACATAAAAAATAATAAACAAAATGAAAATGCATTTAAAAACACACGAATCATAAAGCATTCTCAAAATTTTTTCCAGCAACACCAATACATAATTGGGCTCTTCTAATAATGCTCCTGTAAATATTTTGTTCTCCTCCTGTAATATTATTGCATTCATTAATTATCTTTTGTTTAAGGTCAGTTACATTCAGGGGGCGAGTATTATAAACTAGCGTTCGAAGCCGACCCCAAAAATAAAAATCGAGTGGAGTTAGATCAGGAGATCTTGGGGGAGGGCATTCTGTGGGTTCATTCAGACCAATCCACTGTTTATTAAAGTTTTCGTTGAGCCAGTTTGTTACATTTATAGCTTTGTGTGCAGGCGCTCCGTCTTGTTGAAAATACATTTTTTTTACTAATGTCAATGGCGTCGTCTCCAAAGTATCTGTTACTATGCCATTTAAAATAAGTTGCAAATATTTTATAGCTGTAAGTGTTCCTTCATAAAACACTGGACCAATCAGTTTTCCGTTCCGCACCATACGGACACAGAAAACTTTCTCTGGTGATGTATTTCTTGCACAAAAAAATGGTTTTGTATCATTCCAATAATGATCGTTGTGTGCATTTATGTGTCCATTTTCCGTAAACAAACATTCATCAGTCCACATAATGTTCTTGACAAAGTTTGAATCTGTGTCCTGTTGGATTAATAACCAATTGGAGAATGCTACGCGTCGGTTAAAATCAGAGGGATGGAGTTCTTGAAGTCCATGAATACAAAATGGATGCCAATTGTGTTTTTCAAGTATTCTATGGATTGACGTCCTAGGTAATCCTGTAATTGCACTTGCTTTTCGAATGCTCTATCGTGGGTTGGAAGAAAAATATGCAATAATATCAATTTCTTGGTCTTCATTGTACAAGATATTTCTACCAGGGCCAGGTTTTGGATTAAATGAACCGGTAGTTATCAATCTTCTCATCATCCGATAAACAAATGTACGAAATTTCAGGCAAATAGGGATATCGTCGTCAAAATTCCCGAGCAGTTTCTGCATTATTTCTATTGCAAATAAAATAAACCATTGCTAGTTCAAATTGTTCGTCATTTGTTAAAAGTACCATAATGCAAAATTAGTTACAGTATTTTTACTTCGACAATATGAAACTCAATATCGCTGAAGGATTTCTAAAAACTTGATTTTGATATGCACGAGGAAATCTTGGTTAAGTTGTACAGGAAAGAAATAATATTGGAACTAAATAAGTAAATTGAAAATTAATCGTCTGCATTTCTTTATGTAACTTAAAAATAAAATTAAAAAAACTTTAATATACACGTATTAGAAGCGGCTAAATTCCAGTTAAATGAAAGGCAAAAATCGTCTGGCAGTTAGTTTGTTCGAATGTCGGTTTAACAAAAATGTGATGAATTTGAAAACAATTAAAATTCTATCAGACTAATTAAACAGTATTTTTCTTTTTTATAAATTTTGCTATAAAAATCTGTCAAATGGCTTTTATTGATTTTCAATGAAATCTTATAAAATTTCTAATGTAAATTTAGAATACATGGCATAAAATTATTTGCCTCTGATAAGATTAAAACAAAAGACAATTCTGTAACTGTATCTTGAATCTACCGTAAATACGCAAAAATGTGTTTTGTAAATAATATAAAAAATTTTTATGTGTTTATAATTTGTTGCAAATTTACATTTCCATTTTGGTATATGGTCACTAAAAACAGCATTCAGTTTTCAATTACGCATAACTCACTCAATTTTAAAGATACAGTTATACAGTTTTTTTAATGGTCTTCTGGGATGGAAAGGAAAAACTTTCTAATTGACCAAATTTGCATAGAGGGGTTGTATAAAAATTTACAAAGTGTAACTTTTTAAAATTCATAGGTGGATTTTTTTTCTTAATGTAATCTTCTCTCCTATCTTATTTTGAACATTTTTTCAAATTACATCACCTACTTATCTCTAACGGTTAAAGAATTAAAGCATGTTTCAATCTTTTTGGGACACCCTGTATATATATATATATATAATATTGGCATCCTATTTCATTCCTATAACTATATTATTTACAGCGAAAGAGCTGACATCCTGGCATAGGGTTAGCACGTCTTAACCATGACCTGGATATCCTTGGTTCGAATCCCAGTTCGAAAATGGTTGTTTTTCGTCTGTTCTGTCTCTGAGATGTGTGAATACCCCTCTTGTAAAAAGGGATTATACAAGCAAGTGAGTGATGCGGGAGTGGCAAAGTCGTACACTTGATCCTAATTGATATTATTAAAACAACAGACGCAACCTATCGGCTTAAATCACTCTCTTCGTAAGAGTGAGCTTGTCCAACGGCAAGTACCATAAGAAACAACAGCAAAAAATCTTCAGAAAATGTATTTATTGAATATTTTCAGGTGAAGGTTTCTTAACTTGATACTAGCAATAATGATTTGAATCTGTATTAATTTTTCAAAAGTTAATATTATCTATATGCATTGAATCATTTCTTTCATTTTGTTATTTATATCTACTTATAACATATTAGGAAGTGTATACGCTTTTCGTTTTCTCAGTCTTCACAAGCCATACTAATCAAATAAATATTCCACATCTCTATTTCAACCCGTAACTGGATGCGTGAACCAAAATGACTAAAAGATCTGGTTATCACTTGGTATTTTGCTCTTGAATACGATAATCTTCTCAGTACTTTCAGATTGTTTTTTAAATAGTATGTTGGCAAACTTCTAAAGTATGAACATGTGTGTATAAATGAGTTAAATGTTTGCTGTTATTTATCTGTTTTTGAGTCTAATTTTAGTTTAATTAATTAAAAAGAATAAAAAAATATTTTTAAATATTATTTTAAAACATTATATTCATTTTTGTTTATTAAATTTTAATATTTTATTAATATTAGTGTAATTTCCCTAATATCTAAATGAACTTAATACTCAGTAAAATATTGTTTAGGTTTTTTTTGTTACATTTTCCCAACATTTAATATTGGAACTTTTAACATTAGTAATATTAATATATTCATTAATTTTGGCAACTACATGATTTCCAAGTCGTATTGTGTTTCCAAAATAAATTCCAGTGCTGCTTATAAAAAATGTAAAATAAAAATAGAGTCATTTTGAATTCATGTCTCTGGCCACGTGAGGAAATTCGTGTCTCCAATTACCATTTCATATAGACTTAAATCACTAGATTTAAATAAGAAATATCGCATTTTTCAGCAATAATGTGTCAGGTAGGATTCTAAATTATAATTTAAAACATTAGCTTGCACTGATATATTCTTAATTACTAAATAAATTCATATTATTAAAACAAAATATTTCTAAAGTTTGTCGATTTTATTTACAATTTCTATTATAAGAATAAAATATTAATTTTTTTCCTGCAAAAATAAAAATAATAAAAATAAAAGTAATAATCCCCTAGAAAGTATTTTCTGTATTACAAACTCTTGAACATTTTAAATTATAGTAAAGATTGTGTTCGAAAAAATTGCTTCATGAATTTTTTTTCTCACAAAATTGCTTGTTTTTGAATGATCTTGCTTGATTTTTCTATCATCTGTGATTCAGTAAGCAATACATATAAAGAAAACTCCCTAAAAATATTTTGGGTATGAAGATGTAAAAGCGATAATAGCATGAATGTGTTTTTGTGTAACAAAAATGATAATAGCAATAATCTGTTATTTGTTTCAACACCATGCATGAAAAACAGAAAAATTACAAAAATGTGCAGCAAAGATGTGTTATATATGCAACCAATATCGATATTTTTTTAATCTTTTAAAGTTTTATTGAGTATATTTTTTTAAAAAAATATTTTGATGTCCTAGTATTAGAAAGTAGACTGTATTACAAAGTACACACATAAAATGTATGTGTATTAAACTCATGTCAAAATCATTAGGAATCAGCATTCTGTCATTTAAGCACAAACATAGTAATTGAAATATTTTGATTATTTTTTAAAGGGCTTGAATATTTGGCATAATCTAAAAAGGCTTATTTTGATGTTTGTTTTTCTCTTCATGGTAAATAGATATTCATAAACATTTTAATGAGCCAAATTAATTTACAAATTGTCAAATGCATTTAAAATAGAAATAAATTATTGATATAATTTATTTTAAAATTCAATTTTCAAAGAAAAAATATTGATAAAATATTGGAATCGAAATTTTTTCATGTACAATAAAAAAAAATTCACGAAATACTGAGTGAAAGAACCAAATTTTTGCAAAAATTACTATTCAGAAGATAATTTTTTATAAATGACAATATTTTTAATACCGATGATAAGATAACTCTGCAAAATATGCATTGACTTATACTCATTATATTTCCAGTATAATCAAACATTTCAATTTCAAAAATTTATCTGATTTCATGGTAAAATCGGTTTCTATAATATCATTAAGACTCCAGAATCCTCATTTTCCATATATATCAAACCTTTCCTAACAAGAATATAATGTAAGAACTCAGAAATTTCCATATTATTAAGCCATTCTTTCACATGATACAGTATAATTATTGAAAAATTGTATTGATTATCTGTAAACATTGTTACTGCAAGGAGAAATATTACAATATTTGTAACGTTACATCGTTAGAACTCCAGTACATCATTTGTCACGAATTTAAAACTGAAAATATGTCATACCATTTTCTTACGATATATGAAATACAAGCTAATTTATTTATAAGCATATATCAGAATAAAAATTTACTATTTTAGATAAAAATGCATAGAAATATGCATATGGAGTATTTCGTCTAAAAGGAAACATGAAATTTCAAGAAACTTCGAAGATAGGAATGATTTATTGATTTCAGAATTTTTCTTCAGTAAATCACCAAAGTAAATAAAGGGGTTCATTAGTATTCTAAAGTCAATAATTTTAGTATTTTTACAGCATCCTCATGTTGGAATGAGAAAATTGATTAGAATTTTAGAAAAGAGACTGATTTAGAGCTCGGAGGAAATTGCTTTAAATTAACGAACTTTTTGTTTGTTTTCGTTGAACTGTCTGATTCGGAGATGAAATTTTTGATGAGCCATGACTATGATTTATTATACAACATCAAATAATAATTTTTAAAGTTAGAAAACAGTAAATTAAACAGTTTATTTTTTTTTATTATTATTAAACAGTTTAGTTTTTTTTAGTTTAGTTTTTTTTCAGTTTAGTTTTTTTTTTTTAATTAAACAGTTTAGTTTAGTTTTAGTTTTGAAATTAAACAGTTTAGTTTTTTGTTTGGTTACAATTAATTTTCCATTCTCGTTTTTCAGATTTTAGCACAATTTTCTTTGGCATTTTTTTCATTTGATAGAACAAATTATTTAGGAGGATTAAAATATCTTTAATATATCCATAACTATATCTTTAATATATCCATAACTATATCCATCCTTAATATATTCCTAATATTAACTTGTGTGAAATAAAAAACGAATATTTTATTAATTTAATACATTTAACATTTTATAGAGATTTTCTGATATGAAAATAAAGATTTTCTTTTATAATAAATTTACATGATTATAATTATAGTTTTATATATTTCATCAGTCTCATATATATATATA
>JAPMOQ010044888.1:0-16962 GCA_026543055.1 Argiope trifasciata
ATTATATGCAGTATTAGATACCATACCCAAGATCAGTCGCGCTGGCAACTGTCCAATAAATGCATTTGGAATAGTTATAGATTGCATTCCTGAAGAAAGCTCGAAGGATTTCACCTCTGTTCTGAAATGGGCATCTTAATCGAGCCTATAGAAAGTGCGGTCTCGTGCGCTATTAAAATTGAAGGAGCGACCTTTACTTTCCTAACAAATAATGACACGTATAACTATTTTGTAATCTTGCGTAGCAGACATCAGAGCAAAGGCATCTTTATTTCTTTCTAATTTAATTCGAAGATTCACAGAATTGATCAGAATTTATTTTGATTGCCTAGATCTAAATGTAAGGCTCCTATCATGTCCATTAGTTTACTGTCTTTGCAAATGTTATATCTAGTTTTGTATCCCTCGCCGGAGCCCAACACCTCTACAGCGTTCATTTTCAAAGGTGTGTCTCTAAAGAAAAGACCTGCTGTTAATAGCGATTCTTGAACAGCTTTGGGGGACAGCAAGGCATCGAACATGCATCGATATGCATAATTCGCTTGTGAGGACACTTGCTTATCATTCAATGTCACAGAACATTCCGAAAATAAAGTATTCAGCAAGTAATTTACGGGAGCGACAACGTTGGGAGTTCCAATATTTGATCCACTCTTTTTTGTAATTTTCACTTGTAAATGAAGAAGTGTATGAGCTAAATCGATATATGTGTCACCTACACCACTACAGAAAAATTCAATCGGGGTTTTATCACTCAGAGATGCAACGGGGAAAATTTCGGTAAATGAACTTTCGTCGGTTGACAGTTGCACAGTATTAATAGTGAACAAATCATAAGCATTAGAGACACAGGCGCATGCTCTTGCATCCATCTTATGAGAATATGTCGGTCGCTGCTTTGGAATTACTTCGGCTTCGCTTGGCGCGAGGCAAATGATTCTTATTGTGCGATTTCTTTCTTTTTATACCCGAACCGCTTTGAAGCTTATGAAGAATGTCATCTTTTATTTTTTTAGACGTTTCTTTAAATTTTGCCCTCACCGAATCTTTCAGAGATGTTCCCGACACAACATCTGACATTACGCTTGAACCGGTTCTCAGAATATGCTTTCCTAAATATTTTCCTGCCTTCATTGCAATGGGAGATATCATTCGGAATAAATTTGAAAACAATCCATATCCTCTTTGTCCCCTCAGGGGCTCACCTTCTTTAGGTGAGTACGGGTGTTCCAATCCCGAGGTACCCAGGGATCTTTACTTACTTTACGTTTATTCTCCACTGCGCCTTCTGCTGTCTTCTTTTTTCTTTCCCTCGAGGGTAGACGAGGCAGCTCTCTATGAGAAGCTGTCGCCGCTCTGTTTGCTTCCTGCTTCTCATGGACAGCAAATACCCCCCCGTGTTTGCCATGCGTGGCGACCCATTATACGGGTGCTGCACTGTGGTCCCGGGTGTGTCAATCGGCTGGTTGCTGGCCGCCTGAGTGGTCAGTTTGCTAGGGATCAAGCGAAGGGGTTACTCCTTGGGCTTGGCGTTAAGGGTGGTCAATGTCCCCGGGGGTAACTCCCAGCGTATAGGTTCCGGCTAGCACTAAGGTGTATGCCGAGGCTGGAAAGAACCAGAGCCGGTAATTGCCTTCCCTTGTGGGGCTCCGTGGTGAGTGGTGCCGTCGGGCCCGAATCATTTGTCATGTCGTATGGGCTCCTCCAAACGTGGTCCCTTCAGTGGGCGTCGCATTGTTCCAACTAATTCAAATTTTGAAAAACATTATGATAGTTTCTTTATTATCAAACGTGTTTCAGATCAAAACAAAACCTTTGAAACGGTATCACCATTTCTTGTACAGAAGGCCGTCACCGCAACTGTTGGTGAAGTTACATCTATTACAAAAATGTGGTCTGGTGACTTGTTAATAGAAGTAAACTCTCGAAAGCAAGCCCAGAGCATACAAAAATTAAAAGCTCTTGCAACAATCCCGATAAGTATCAGCCCCCATGCTTCATTAAATACCTCTAGAGGTGTAATAACTTGTGTGGAAATTTTAAACCTTCCTATCGAATATATTACAGATGAACTAAAGCACCAAGGAGTTTTGCATGTCCGTCGAATTACCATCAGGCGCAATGCAGAAATCATTGAAACAAAACATCACATCATAACATTTAAAACCCCGAAACTGCCAGAATATATCTATGCCGCATACATCAAATTACCCGTTAGACCATACATCCCGAACCCACTCAGATGCTTTAAGTGCCAGCGTTTTGGCCATTCGAAGGCAAACTGCCGCGGGACACTCACTTGTGCCCGATGTGCAGAAAAATGTCATGATAGCCAACAGTGTGCCGCAGTTGAGAAATGCGTCAACTGTGGGGGCGAACACACGTCCTAATCTAGATCCTGTTCACGGTGGCAACTTGAAAAGCAAATAACCACTCTTAAAATTAAAGAAAGTTTAACTTACCCTGAAGTTAGGCGTAAGGTAATGGCTCAGACTCCTTCTCCTGGCATAACATATGCTTCAGTTGCACAAAGAGCACTTTGTGCAAACTGTTCTTGCGCAAACTGCGAAAAAAATAACCCGACAACCAAACAGCACAAAGTGTCTTGTTCAGATACCGAACACTCCATAAGCAGTTCTCCTGAAACGCCTACAGTGTCAAAAAAGAAAAAGAAAAAAACTAAAAACTCGCTGACATTAAAACTTGCCAAACGTGAACTAACATCACAAGATGTCCCGCAAAAGTTGAAAAAGTCAACAGTAAAAAATTCAGTCGCTTTCGGGCTTGCGACTCAAGGTAATGTCCATAAGGACTTAACGTCCATCTTCGGCATGCCAAATAGCCCTGATATTAAACTACACCCTTCTGATAACGAGGATGACTTGGATATGAGTTGCGAGTATGAAGCAACTCAAACAAATAGTCCTAAAGCTTCTTCGGCAAAACCGCTCTGTTAATAAAATGCTCTATCGCGGCATTCGATCTAAAATTCAGGACATCAAATCCATTTTTAATATTTTTCATCCTGTTTGTTTCAGTGTTCAAGAAACCTTCTTGACACCTAACATTCCACTTAAATTAAGAGGCTATAATTGTGTGCGGAAAGATACAGACACTGGATCTCGTAATTCAGGTGGGGTTTGTATCTTTACTTCAAATTTGTATCCTAGCACACCTCTTACTTTGCATACTCCTTTACAGGCTGTGGCTGTACAAGTTCACATACGAACTTTGATCACAGTCTGCTGTATTTACTTACCACCTCATTATGTTATATGTCAGCAAGAACTTGATAACTTAATAGACCAGCTTCCTTCCCCTTTCATTTTATTGGGCGACTTCAATGGACATAGTACTTTGTGGGGTTCGGATAGTACAAACTCTCGTGGTAGACAAATTGAGCAGTTTATTACTAATAACTGTCTCTGCCTGCTAAACAGTCAGGAGAAAACTTACTTCCACGAACCCACACGCAGCTTCCATACAATTGATCTGGCCATATGTACACCTGAACCGCTGCCATTTCTCACTCTAAAGTTTAGCAATAACCTATACGGCAGTGATCACTTCCCAGTCATTGTCTCCCACGCTGATAGTGGTGGTGAGACTCCTTGTCCATCAAGGTTCTTATTCAAACGGGCAGACTGGAATGTATTCGCAGAATTGGCAGATATTACAGAAACTATGGTTAGCACTTGTGACATCACAGAAGCAGTACAACATGTCATTGACAGCATAATAAATGCAGCAAATACTTTTATCCCAAAGACTTCCCCACGTCTAAGAAAATTTCGCAGACCGTGGTGGAATGAGGATTGCCGCGATAGTCATAAAAAACAACAAAAAATGTGGAACATCTTTCGAAGGTACCCGACAACAGAAAATCTTGTTGCTTTTAAACGAGCCAAAGCCCTTGCGCGCCGAATTCGTCGTCGTAGTCAGAGGGCATCTTGGGTTAAATTCGTATCATCAATCACATCTTCCACCTCCAGTAAACATTTGTGGAGAAAAGTAAAGGCTGCTAATGGAATATATTGGGAAACCTCCATTCCTGTCTTAAATATAGGAAATAAGACGTATTCCGCCCCCTTAGATGTAGCTAATACTCTCGGTCAAGCATTTGCACAAGTTTCTGCATTAGACTCGTATAGTCCAACTTTTCTGGCAATTAAGAATCCCGCAGAGCGGTTGCGTCTGCGCTTTCATGATCGATGTCCTTCTCCCTATAACTGTGAATTCAAGATGTTTGAACTGCAAGTGGCCCTTTCTCAATCTCATGATACCAGTCCAGGGCCAGATGGGATCACCTATATTATGCTCCGGCATCTGAATGCAATTTCCCTTTCGAATCTGCTTGCATTATTTAACAGAATATGGCTTGAACGAAAATATCCCTCACAATGGCGTGAAGCTATTGTGATCCCAATTTTAAAACCTGATAAGGAATCAAATCCTCTGAACTACAGACCAATTGCACTGACAAGTTGCCTTTGTAAGACATTTGAGCGCATGGTCAATACACGTCTTGTATTTGAGCTAGAGAAAAAAGGATGCATCGCCCCGTTGCAGAGTAGTTTCCGTAGAGGTAGATCTACTTTCGACAACCTCATTTTGCTGGAAACCCAGATACGCAACGCTTTTGTTAGGAGGAATCACCTGGTCTCTATATTTTTTGATATTGAGAAGGCATACGACCGGGCATGGCGCTATGGTATACTTTCGACTCTTTATAACTTTGGTTTTAGGGGAAATCTCCCCATTTTTTTACAGAACTTTTTATCACATCGGACTTTTAGAGTCCGTATAGGCAACGTTTACTCTGATTCATTTGTTCAACCTGAGGGAGTACCACAGGGAAGTGTCCTCAGTGTTACACTTTTTACGCATATTAGTCAGGTTTTATCTGTTTTACTATCATCTCTTCAGGGATCACTTTATGTTGATGATCTGCAAATATCATGTCAAGGCATCATTATGAGTTTAATCGAGCGACAATTGCAAAAGGCCGTTAATCAAGTAATGGCTTGGTGCGATAAAAATGGGCATACTATCTCTCCGGAGAAGAGCCGGTGTGTTCATTTCTGTAGGAAAAGAAATATCCATTTAGACCCTGTCATTCAAATACGAAATACGCCCATCACAGTAGTGGATGAAATACGGTTTCTAGGAGTAATTTTTGATCGGAAACTCTCCTTTCTCCCTCATATTTTAAACCTCCGGAAGAAATGTGAGAAATCATTAAATATTTTGAAGGTGCTCTCAAAAACCTCTTGGGGAGCGGATCGAACATCTCTGCTCCATATATACGAAGCAGTTATCCTCTCTCGGATGGATTACGGGTGTATGGTGTATGCCAGCACGTGCTTCTTTCCTGTGACGTTTGGACACCATTCACCATTCTGCGTTAAGGATTTGTTCCGGCGCATTTCGTACCTCTCCAGTAGAGAGCCTTTATGCTATTTGCTGCCAACTTCCTCTTGATTTAAGGCGTAAAAAATTATCTGCATGTTATTATTACCATACAAAATCTTTGTCCAATCATCCTATCAGTAATCTAACGCTACCAGTCAGTCTTCGTAGACTGTATGATGCTCGTTCCTCTTGCATTCTTCCATTTAGTGAGAGAGCAAAAGTACTCTTACATGACTTGGGACTTTCAAATGTTATAATTAAGACTGTAGATTTATTTTGTTTTTCCCCCTGGGATGTTCCACAGTTTTCTTACATGAATCCCTTTGCAGGATTTGATAAATTGTCAACTGATTCAATAATTTTTAAACGCCTGTTTTTGCATCATCACTATCGGTATTCTTCTTTGGTACCAGTTTTCACGGATGGCTCAAAATCGGATGGTCATGTCGGTTGTGGCATAATATTTCCATTTGATAAACTGAGCTATCATTTACATGATTGCTGTTCTGTATTTACTGCTGAGTTGATGGCAATTTTCTGTGCTCTGGAGAAAATTTTGACCTCTTCTCAGCGTAACTTCATTATTTATACCGATAGTATGAGTGCGTTGGAGACACTCTCTCACTTTAGCAATCGAATGCATCCGATTGCGATTAGAATTCTATTAACTTTGCATCTCCTGAAAAAAGAGGGTTTCCATATTCTGTTTAGTTGGGTACCGAGTCATGTAGGTATCTCAGGGAATGAAGAGGCTGACTTAGTGGCAAAATCTGCAAGCTCTTTTTTGTCCGAAGGACTTCCATACTGTGATATTAAGAGGTCTTTAACTAAACATATTTATTCAACTTGGCAACTGGCATGGGATAGGCATATCCAAAACAAACTTCATTCAGTGATGCCTACCATTGGTTTGTGGCCTGTTCTCCCAATACGAGAGTTAGATGTCAAGTTGACTCGCCTTCGTATAGGGCACACCCGTTTTACTCACCGTCACTTAATCCTTGATAAAAGAGTGCCAATGTGTCCCACTTGTCAAGTTGGCTTTAGTGTTATGCATATATTAACTGAATGCCCTGATTTTGATGTTCATCGTCGTAAATTTTTTAATTCTTCTTCTATTAATTTACAGTACCTGGTGGGTGAAAAACACCATCCAAATATTTTTACATATTTAAAAGCTGTTGGTTTCATCAACTGCATTTGACGGATTTTTTGTCTGTTTTTGCATTTTTGTTCAATGTGTCATTGCACAATTTTTTTTTTTTTGTATTTTTCCCAAACATTCATCTACTTTTAAATTGATTTTTAATATTTGTAAGAACACATTCTATGTAGTTTTAGCTGTACATTTGGCTCTCTTTTAAAGGTTTTGTTTTAAATCTCCTCTTATTTTACCATATGTTTGGCGCAGTATAGCCAAATATGGCTCTTGCGCCAGTAAACCATACAACAACAACAACAACCATATCCTCTTTGATGGCTGACTCCTTGAAAATATGAGCCACCATTCTGTACTTGCGAACAGTAATAATCCTGACAAGCTCTGTGATCAAAATGCATCTTTCTCTAACGAAGTCAGAACCGAAATGATCTACACAAAATCAGTTGTAGTTTTATACTGTTCTTCGTCGGAAAGAAAGAACCAAGAGCGATTTGCCGCTCGTAAAAATAATACCATCTCCAGAACTACTTTTTAATTCGACTTCAATACAGTCAATATAATTTTGGCGCAGAGGGAAATACAAGGGTCTTTAATAATTAATAACAATTTGGTCTTCTTTAGTTGACATCACAGGAATGATACGAAGTAAAGGTGCAATGGTATCTCCCACAAAATGTGATTCTATAATATCTGTATATACATAAATTTCTGTGATTCCTCCGTCTAATTCCAGTTGATAATCTGAAATATGAGTGTCACTGTATAATGTTGATCGCTTTAGTCCGAGGAGATTTCTTGGCCCATCTTGGAATGTTACAGAAGATGCATCTGGAATATGAATTTTCACTTTCTTATTAGCTGATAGGTTAAAGGCTAGATGTTTAAAAGAGTTGAATAACTGCTCTGCATTTTTATAAAATCCAACTTATAGTTCTAAATGTTCCGTTTTTTCACTTTCTCTGGCACTGTCAGTTTATCAGTAATGCTAACTCGAAAATATTCATTCAATGAAGATCTATCGACTTTTTGCAAGACATGTAGAGATTTCCCTGTTAACACGATGTCTTTTGTCAAACTCAGAATACGCATAAAAATGGGTGCATTTAATAATCTGAATTAAAGTTCAACGTTCTTTTGAACTGTTATTTCGACTTTATTCTCTTTAAAGTCAAAAAGAAAATCTGCAGCTCCACCAATCCCCGTCTGCATTAAATTGAAATTTATATGTTGAAACAGTTCATGATGCATGTTTTCCATATCGGTATATTTATGATTGAACTTAGTGGTGCGAATTATAAAATGCTTTTTTAGATTTCTTGCAATAATTTTCAGGAAATTGTCCTTGTTCGTTTTTGATGGTTTTCGGAAAACAAAACTCTCCGAAGTTTTTATAATTCTGTCTTCTCTAGGTAAATTAAGCATGGTTAACAACCGTGGGGCATCTGTTGCTGTTAAATGCAGCTCGTAATTAGGGGCAATATGAACAGTAATATTCTTGCGATCCAATGTAAAGGTCACAAAATGCCCACATTTTTCTTCTATAGTTTGGTTAATTTTCTCGATAACATCTTCATCTGCCGTTCCATGCTCTTTTTCACTCTGATATCGTATTCTGCATAGTCCTTTTCAGCAATTTTTGTTTCTTCATATGTAATGGGATATTTATTGTTGTGGTTGCCGATGTTGAACCAAAATTTCTGATAAACCAACTTCCCATGTACCTGTTAATATTATCGGACGCGGTAGTTTCGTCCTGAATGATGCTTGCGTATTTTTTGGAAAGAACTGAGTGCTGGAATTGCTAGGTAATGTGATGTAGAAATCATTTACCTCATGCATGTTTTCTTAACCCATGAATTAAAGCGCTCATCAAAACCTTGCCACTTAACGTAATACTCTTTATTCCTACCTCTACCTTTTGTTTTGAGCAACTTTACTATGTGCCAATAATCATCAGAGCGTTTAGAGATTTTCTGAAGTTCCTCTGCATAGAATCGTCCTTTTATAGCTTCTGGTTTTAGGTCTTGCAACTCAAATGTAGTTGGATGAGAAGAATATTCTTTGGATACTCTAAAGACCTCGTCACTCCATCCTGGTAAATAAACTCGCCTGAAATTTTGTTTGCTTTAGATAATCTCACTAAATCTCCCTTATTTAGAGTCACTTTCGAATTCGTTCTGATAAAACCATATAATGTTTTGAAAATTTGTGGTTCTATTTCTCGCGTCACTTTTGCGGGGGCCATACGAATACTGTGATGTTCGGTGTCATTATACAATTTCACAAGCAGCTGTAAGATATCTACATACTTATATGAATTTCTGAACGTAAAAACACGAACATTTTGTTTTTTAACGTTCTATTAAACCTCTCCACGACACTAGCCTTATGATCGCCTTCGGCAGAATAGTGATTGATATTATACCTCCGAAATAACGATTTTACTTGGGAATTAAAAAATTCAAGGCCTTTGTCTGTCTGAAGATGTTTCGGTTTTCCTTGCTGAAACAACTTTTCAAATGCATTTTTCATAGCTCCTGCTGTTTTCTGCTTCAGTGGGATGACAAATGCATATTTTGAAAACACATCGATAACGGTGAGTAAGTAGCGAAAACCGTTGTTATGTCTTCCCAAATGCCTTAAGTCTACTAGATCACACTGCCATAACTCATTGATACCGTATGAAAGCGTTGCTCTTCGAGGAAATTTGTATCGAACGCTTTTATGTAGGGAATAAGGGTCATGTGATAATATAAACAGTTTTGTTTTTTCATAGGGGACTTTGGTGATCTTTGATAATTTTTTTATTCCACCGAAAGATGCAGGGCTCGCAAAATCATAATATGCTACTTTTAATACTCTTTCCATTTCCTTTTCGTGTTCTTCTTTTTCCTCCGAGGCGTGTCCGGCCATTCTAGCGTATTGTCGGTGTGACTTTCGCCTAAGCTTTTGTCACCTTCTAGATTTAGCACTAATATCTGATTTCCAATCCACCGAGTTGGGATTTTTTTATCTCGTTGATAGCTTTCCAGAAAACTGAGAAGCCATGCCGTTCGAAACCATTTTTAACCTTCCTCATCAAATATGAAAATAAGTCAATCACATTTGAATGTTTAACAGCTTGATTATCGGTAACGAATTCACCCGACCCATTCCAGGAATAGCTACGTGTTTTCAATTTTTCCACGATCGGAGGAATAAATTTTTGGAAATTTGCAGGCACAGAAAGAATGATATTGCGTATAGGATTATTTATAGGATCTTCCGATAAATTTCTTTCCACCACTTCTATTGATTTTTCTTTCTGAATTTCCTCTTCAATTGTTACACGTCCTGGAGGCTTAGGTTCGCTCACAATATGTTGGTATTTGAGAATCAATTGGCTTAATAGTTTAGCTTTTGCATCATCTGAATAACTTGACGCATGTAAGAGATTTTCGATTTAAATTTCAATACCATGCAATCCTGCATCTGAGGTTTTAGAAAAGTACGTTGTCGCCAACTCTTCTGGAACAACAGCCATTCGCTTTGCCATTGTGGTAGATGTTATATTCGATTTCCTATTGCTTTTCCAACAATACCTGCTAGTGCTGTCAACACCGGGGCAATTAGCAACGAAAGAGCCCCGCCAATCTGAATTATTTCTTTTCTTTTTTTTGTTTCAACGATAACTTTTTATTGCCGATTTTTCGAATGGCTTTCTTATATTTCCTTAGTCTCTGAACATCGACAACAAGGTTGCCTTCTAGAATATTTAAACAAATCTCGCAAAAAAGATGCAACTGACTTTTGTTGGCAGTACGTATAATTGCTCTTTTTTGCACTGGTGATGCAGTGAGCAATAGTTTCAATAAATGATAATGCTTCTTAACTTTCTTCATTTTATCGGTACATAAATCCAATGAATTTCATTGGCATCAGGGAACACGCTTTCTCTGAGCCGATATTTTTCGTCCGTTCTCGGGTGCAGGTCCATTAACAAATAATTAAAATAACCTTGTGTGCTCTTTTTGTAGGCATCCATAAATGAGGCTGCTTTGTTTCCGTAGACTTGTCTGGCAAAGCACTATATTTACCCCACGTCGCGGTTGTTTTTAAAAAATATTATATACTGTGCATTCAGACTTATATCTTGCATAACTTTATTTCGGGGAAATAGATTTTGCAAAATCAAAATAACACTGATTCTAGAATGATGCGCAGTGATAGTGAATAATTGTGAAACTTTCTCATCTAAAGAATGAAGAAAATCATCAAAAATGTAAAGGCATTCGCTTTCAAACTTTTCAGGTAAACCTTCGACAAATTTAATTCCTTTTTCTTTAATGAACCAATCTTGGAATGCTTTATAACACCAAATAATGTCTTTGAATTCGTAATAGTATGCTTTCTGTTCAATCATTTGTCGAATTAAAGTAGTTTTTCCTGATTGACTTGCTCCAACGCACAATAGACACAAGGGATGTTTCAGTTTGAGCATTGTTTACAGATGTTCCGAAACTCCTTTCCGGTCAGTTGCACTCCTAATACACTTGGTGTCAAAGACGTTCAATTTATGATAAAGAAGCGCCGAATGTCATACATGATTTCACCCTCTTTCTCACACTCATGATAAAATATTTTTCTTCCTATGTGTGTTGAAAGAAAGCATGTGCTATTGTTTATATCAACCTCATTTTCAACTGCTTCAATGTGATTTGATATTATAAAAATTAATTCAACGACAGCGAGGGTAAATAATATAAGCAGGCTAAAAAAAATTTGTCCATGTCCCAGAAAGATGCAACGCTAAATGAGGTTTTGAACCGAAAATTATTTATATATAATATTTCCAAAATCCCTCTTCTGCCTCATCCTTGAATTAAAAAAATTAACGCACCGAGCAGTAGTCCTCAACCTTCACCTTGGACGCAATGAGTTGCGTCGCACATCCTCTTAAATCCTTACTTCGCTGAAATCACTTATTCGACCTCGGCGCCCCCTCAGGGGCTCACCTTCTTTAGGTGAGTACGGGTGTCCCAATCCCGAGGTACCCAGGGATCTTTACTCCCTTTCAGTTTAATCTCCCCTCCACCTTCTGCTTTTGGCTGTCTTTTTTCTTTCCCTCGAGGGTAGGCGAGGGAGCTCTCCATGAGAAGCTGTCGCCGCTCTGTTTGCTTCCTGCTTCTCATGGACAGCAAATACCCCCACGTGTTTGCCGTGCGTGGCAACCCACTAGACGGGCGGTGCACTGTGGTCCCCGGTGTATCAATCGGCAGGTAACTAACAACTTGAGTTGCTAGTCTGCTAGGGATCAAGCGAAGGGGTTACTCCTTGGGCTCTGCGTTAAGGGTGGTCACTGTCCCCGGGGGTAACTCCGAGCGTATAGGTACTGGCTAGCATCAAGGTAAGCGCCGAGGCTGGGATTGGCCAGAGCCGGTGGCTGCCTTCCCTTGTTGGACTCCGTGGTGGGTGCTGCCGTCGGGCCCGAATCCCCATAAATATCGTATGGGCAAAAAATCTTCTGCTCCCTTCAGTGGCAACAAATCGGCACAAAAAAGAATTTCCAAAAATCTGTTCAAGAAAAATATTATGACCATTTTTTTATTATTAAAAGAATCAGTGAAAAGAATGAAACTTTCCATTCGGTTTCTCCTTTCCTTGTTGAAAAGGCTATTAAAAGCACAGTTGGTGAATTATCATCTGTACGTAAACTTCGTTCCGGAGACTTACTTGCTGAGGTCTCTTCTAGAGATCAATCTAAACAAATTCTGAAACTCAAAGCTTTAGCAACGATTCCCGTAAATGTATCTGCCCATGCCTCTCTGAACACTTCGAGAGGTGTTATTACTTGCGGAGAGCTTTTTCATACAACAATAGAAGAAATTACAAAGGACTTAAAACCCGAAGGAGTGACGCACGTTCGCCGTATTTCAATAAGGCGAGACGGACAACTTCTCCGCACAAAACACCTTATTTTAACATTCCAAAGCCCTAAACTACCTGAATGTGTTAAAGCAGGTTATATGAAATTAGCCGTGCGTCCTTATATCCCAAATCCTTTACGGTGTTACCAATGTCAACGTTTTGGACATGCTAAAACTGCCTGCCGCGGGCAAATCACTTGCGCCCGTTGTGCAGAGAAAGGCCATGAAAGCCAGCAGTGTAGCGCACAAGAGAAGTGTGTAAACTGCAATGGGAATCACACGTCTTTTTCTCGAGAATGTCCACGTTGGAAGGTAGAAAAGGAAATAATAACAATTAAAATTAAGGAACACATTTCTTATCCTGAGGCAAAATGAAAAGTCCTTTCTCAAACGCCAACACCTGGCGTAAGTTATGCATCGGTCTTGCAAAAGTCCTTTTGTAAAAACTGCTCTTGTGAAAACTGTACTCAAAATTTCACTCAAGTAAATTTCAGTGAAAAATCTTCTGATACTGATATTGAAACAACGGCAAGCAATGCTCTCGAGAAAGCTAAATCCCGGAAATCGAAAGCACAAAACTCTCTCAAATTAAAGCTCTCCAAACGTGGCCTCTCTCCAACACAATTAATTACGAAGTTGAAAAAATCGAATGTTCAAAATTCTGTCGCTCTGGGACTTGCAAGTCAAGGCATAGTGCAGAAAGACTTGTCGTCCATTTTTAATAGCACCGCTAAAAATTCCGAACTAATATCTCTACATCCATCTGAAGAGGATGATGATGAAATCTCGATGAGTTGCGAGGTTTCACCAACCAAAGATCTTGCTATAAATAATACAATTTCCAAACCAAATTCTTTATGGGTACTTTCGTTTCATGGAACTGTCGTGGTCTAAGGTCCAAAACTGTTGACATTAAGTGCATCATTAATCAGCTTCATCCTTCTTGTCTAGCAATTCAGGAAACATTTTTAAATCCGAACATTTCATTTAAAATACGTGGTTATAATATTGTGCGCAATGATGCTGACACTAGTAATTCAGGAGGTGTCTGTATTTTAACTTCTAATCAATTTCCAAGTACACCTCTTAATTTACACTCTACCCTGCAAGCTGTGGCAGTTCAAATACATATTAGAGCACTTGTTACAGTTTGCGGTATATATTTACCACCGCATGATGTCATTAATCAACAACAACTAAACAACATTATTGACCAGCTTCCTTCACCATTTTTAATACTCGGGGACTTTAACGGGCATAGTACTTTGTGGGGTTCAGATAGTACAAATTCTCGTGGAAGACAGATCGAACAGTTCATTACTAACAATTGTCTCTGTCTCTTAAATAGCAATGAAAAAACATACTTTCATGAGCCCACACGGACCTTCCACAGTCTTGATCTGGCCATATGTTCTCCTGATCTGCTACCATTGTTGAATTTCACAGTTGGAAGTGATCTCTATAACAGCGATCATTTCCCTTTAATTGTCTCTCATGCTGATAGAGGCGGTGCCACTCTTTGCCCACCGCGTTTTCTATTCCAGCGAGCAGACTGGACTGCTTTTACGCAGCTAGCAGAAATTACTGAGACCATGGTCAAAACTCACGACATAACGGAAGCAGTGCAAAATGTCATTGATATCATTATGTATGCAGCAAATAACACTATCCCAAAAAGTTCCCCACGGAAACGAAAATTTCGTAGGCCGTGGTGGAATGAAGCTTGCCGTGACAGTTTTAGGGAACAAAAGAAACGTTGGAACATTTTTCGTCGGTACCCATCAACAGAAAACCTTCTCGCTTTTAAGCGCTCCAGAGCAAATGCTCGTCGCATCCGCCGGAGAAGTCAAAGGGAATCTTGGATTAGCTTCGTATCGTCAATTACATCTTCTACTTCCAGCAAATTGCTTTGGAAGAGGGTAAAGGCAGCCAATGGAATATATCATGATTTTTCCTTTCCTTTGCTTAAAATGGGAAATATTACAATTTCCTCTCCCATGGAAGTTGCCAATACCCTAGGCAAAACATTTGCAGAAGTTTCTGCTGCTGATTCGTACAAGTCTACTTTCATGGCTATAAAGAATCGCGCGGAACGGAAGGGTTTGCGATTTGTTACCAGAGATTCTCTTCCATACAATTCTGTCTTTAAAATGTATGAACTGCTTTCTGCTTTATCTAAAGCACATGATACCAGTCCCGGACCAGACGGAATCACCTATAACATGCTTCGTCATTTGTCTCTTACTTCTCTTTCCAATCTGTTATTGCTATTTAACCGTATTTGGACTGAGCAGAAGTTCCCCTCGCAATGGCATGAAGCTATCGTGATCCCAATCCTGAAACCCGGTAAAGATGCATCTAATCCCCTGCACTACAGACCTATCGCGCTCACAAATTGCTTGTGTAAGACATTGGAGCGTATGGTAAATGATAGGTTTCTTTTCGAATTGGAGAAGAGAGCATGTATTCCGCAGTTGCAGAGTGGTTTCCGCAGAGGGCGTTCAACACATGATAATATCGTTCTTCTCGAGACACAAATACGCAACGCATTTGTCCGTCGAAATCATCTTGTGTCTATCTTTTTTGACGTAGAAAAAGCATACGATCGCACTTGGCGCTTTGGCATCCTTTCAACTCTTTCTAATTTTGGTTTTAAGGGAAATTTACCCATTTTTTTACAGAACTTTTTATCTTTACGATCATTTCGTGTCCGTATTGGAAATTTTTATTCCGATCCTTTTATTCAAGCTGAGGGTGTTCCACAAGGAAGCATCCTCAGTGTAACACTTTTTATGATTCATTTTAGTCAAATTCTGAATGTCTTACCTTCATCTGTCCAAAGCACTTTATATGTCGATGATCTCCAGATCTCCTGTCAAGGCTGCAATATGTGCTCAATTGAGCGTCAACTGCAAATTGCAGTTAATAAGCTAATGGACTGGTGTGATAATAACGGTCACACGATTTCTCCAGAAAAAAGTAAATGTGTGCACTTTTGTAAAAAGCGGGGTCTTCATTTGGATCCTGTAATCCACATTCGAAATGTTGCGATTCCAGTAGTGAATGAAATTAAGTTTTTAGGGATAATTTTCGACCGAAGGCTCATCTTCCTTCCTCATGTCTTATATCTGCGGAAGAAGTGTGAGAGGGCATTGAATATTCTGAAAGTACTTTCAAGAACCTCATGGGGAGCGGATCGCACATCGTTACTCCGAATCTACGAATCGATTATTTTATCACGCGTTGATTATGGATGTATGGTGTATGGTTCTGCAAGGCGTTCCGTTTTGAGCAAACTGGATACTATACACCACTCTGCTTTAAGAATTTGCTCAGGAGCTTTTCGGTAGAGAGCGGTAGAGAGCCTGTATGCTATTTGTTATCAACTACCTCTTTATCTAAGACGAAAGAAGTTATCTGCTCTTTATCATTTTCGAACAAAATCTCTCTCAGATCATCCTATTTCCCAAACAAATTTACCAGTTGGTCTTCGAAGACTCTATAACGCCAGGCCCTCTAACATTCTCCCATTTATTGAGAGGATCAAAGAAATTCTCCATGATTTAAATATAGCTGATGTTTTTATAAAATCTCATGATTTCTTTTCCTTTCCACCCTGGGATATCCCAAATTTCTCATTTCTGAACCCTTTTTTAGGATTCGATAAAATTTCAACTGCCCCAGTGGTGTTCCAACAGTTATTTAACTATCATCGCTGTCAATATCCTTCATTTACACCAATATTCACTGATGGTTCCAAATCAGTTGATCATGTTGGTTGTGGCATTGTTCTACCATTTGCTGCTCTGAGCTATCGCATACACAACTACTGCTCTGTATTTACAGCTGAGCTAGTGGCCATTTTTTGTGCTCTCCAGGAAATGTCCTCCCTGGCTCATCGAGATTTTATTATTTATACCGATAGCATGAGTGCATTAAAAACGCTCTCTCACTACCACAATAAGATGCATCCAATCGCTAACAGAATTCTGTGTACTTTGAGTCTTTTGAGAATCAAAGGTTTTAATGTCATTTTTTGCTGGGTGCCAAGCCATGTTGGTATTCTTGGAAATGAGATGGCGGATTCATTAGCTCAATCTGCATCCTCTTTCCTAAACCAAGAACTCCCATACAGGGATCTCAAGACATCGTTGGCGGGTCGGCTTTTGCTTACTTGGCAAGAAACTTGGGATTCATTGACTCACAATAAATTGCATTCTGTCATGCCGGCCATAGCAATGTGGTCACCTCTCAATATACGTGCGTTAGATGTCAAGCTAACACGCCTCCGTATAGGACATACACGCTGTACTCACAAACATCTGCTATTTGGTGAAAGGGCACCTATGTGCCAGACCTGTCACGTTGATCTGGGTATTAAGCACATTTTGGTTGAATGCCCTATGTACCATTCCTATCGTGTCAACATTTTCAATGAATCATCCGTAAGTCTAACTGACTTGGTGGGTGAAAAATACCATC
>JAPMOQ010044897.1:2190-17883 GCA_026543055.1 Argiope trifasciata
TTTAAATACTGTCTATATGTGTTTAGTATAAGTCTATAGAGAGAGATTTTAGTAAATTTTCATTTTTAAAAAACGAGAAAAGCATATTATTTGCAATATCTAAGGTAAATTGAAAATTGCAGTGCAAAAAAAGTTTCCGTACGCTTTATGCAAATTCTTTCTGAAGTGTTTAAAACAGGCCCGCAGTAAATCTTTGACGTCAGAAAGTTAATCACTGATAAGAAAACAACATTTTGACAGTTGTTGAGTTTAAATTTGTTCTTGATCGTCTCAAAATGGAAGTTCCCAGAGTTATTCGGGAATTAGTGATTAAATTGCGAAATGATGGATTATCCATGAAAGGGATTAATGAAAGGATTAAAAAATCGAAGTCTACTGTGCAATGTATCATTGAAAGATATCGTAAACTTCATACACTTGAGGATAGAGATCGATCCGGGAGGCCGTCAAAATTAAATCGCGTGCATAAAAGAAACATCCTACGCCAAGTTCAAGAAAATTAACGAATTAGTGCACCGAAGTTGGCAGCTGATTGAATGGTTGGTTACAACATTAAAGTCTCAACTCAAACCGTAAGAAATGTCATTAAAAAAAGTGGTTATCATGGACGTACTGCCCGGAAGAAATCCTATATAAGTTTGTACAACAGGAAAAAGCGCCTCGAGTTTGCAAAGAAGCATGTAAGCAAGCCATTATCTTTTGGGGAGTCCATTATTTTTAGCGATGAATCAAAATTTAACATTCATGGGTTAGATGGCCGAGTTATGGTGCTCAGAAAACCAAACGAACAAATGCTAACTAAGAATTTATGCGTAACTGTGAAGCACGGTGGTGGCGGTGTTATGGTGTGGGGGTGTATGAGTGCTTCTGGAGTAGGAAATTTGCTGTTCATCGAGGGAAATATGGATCGATATGGATATCTGGATATTCTTAAACAAAATGTGTTATCCAGTGCAGAGAAATTATCTCTTGGAACTGGATTTACTTTTCAGCAGGACAACGATCCTAAACACACCTCTAAGATTTGCCAAGACTGCTGCCTTTACCATGTTAAACAACAACTTCATAGCCCTCCCCAGTCACCCGATTTAAACCCCTTTGAACATTTGTGGGAAGAAATTGGCCGACAACTTAAAAAATACGACATAAAAGACAAAGTTGAGCTCAAAAGTGACATTAGTAGTATTTGGTGTAATATTTCTCCAGAAACAACAAAAAAACTTGTAGGGGTAATGCCTCAACGTCTAAAAGAGGTAATAAAGTCCAAAAGAGGGCCCACTGATCATTAAATGTGTATTTTTTAAATGTATTTTGCATTTTTGTAACCTTTTTTCGTGTACTAGGGCACCGTACGGAGACTTTTTTGTTCCATGTTTTCGGCATATTTTGAGTTTTTAAGATTTATTATTTAATTTTGTCAGTATTATCATCCTTTTAATGTGAATAAATATTAAATAATATTAGTTTTAACACATTTTTAAGTTTTCATTTTTATCATTATGAATTTTGTGTGACAAATTAAGCTTTGATTTGCATTCGTATCTGCGTACGGAGACTTTTTTTACCCACTGTATGTGCATAGTATTTATGCACGCGTTGAGAAATGCGAAATGAATTAATATCTTAGAGTCGTAATTTTGATAAGAGGTGTCTAAAGATGCATTTTTTATCCTTTTTCTGAGATATTGTAGGTCTGTGCATTTGACGAAAAGAGTTTTTTTTTAATTCAAGGTTTTTTTCCTCATTTTGTTCGACGTGACGTAAAATGTGATGAAAGGATAATTCAAAATGCCGTCTTTTGCTTATTTTTCTATATGTGCATAGTCTTTATGCGCGTGTTGAGAAATGAATTCATATCTTAGAGTAGTAATTTTGATAAGAAGTGTCTAAAGATGCATTTTTTATCCTTTTTCAGAGATATTGTAGGTCTGTGCATTTGACAAAAAGAGTTTTTTCAAAAAAATTCTAGGGTGTTTTTTTTTTCTCATTTTGTACGACGTCACGTAAAATGTGATGAAAGGATAATTCACAGTGCCGTCTTCTGCTTATACTTCTATATGTGCATAGTATATATGCGCGCGTTGAGAAATGCGAAATGAATTAATATCTTAGAGTAGTAACTTTGATAAGAAGTGTCTCCAGGTCGCATGATAAAATACAAGCTTTACAAATACTCAAGGCAGGAAATATTTTAATTAAAAAAATAATACACTGTTTTATTGTGAAAAAATTTAAAAAAAATAATAGCTGATACTCGTTGAGTTGCTACCGCAGAAGAAATAATTTTGAAAAAATTGTTTGAAATTTAAAATAATTGTCTTGTTTCATTAGGATTGATAGAAAGAAGGCTATTTATTTTCGTGTCGGAAAAGAATACATTCATCAAAATTGAATGATAAATATAGGAGAAGTGTAAATAACATGTATTCTTTTTTAACTTCATGATTTAAGAGTTTTAGGGTAGGCAATATTTTTTCCATCTTCAGCAGAAACAAATTTTTTAACTCTCCGACTCTTAAGCATCCTGCATAGAACTGGATAGAGTCGGATGAGAGGTACGGCAATGCATAAGAGACATACAGACAAACATTCAGTTTTTTTTTATATCGAAGGGAAAAATGCAGAAATATCATCAATGTAAAAAAAAATCATTTACTTTCAGACAATGTAAATTAAAATTGAACGGCATCAATTGTTATTTTAAAATTGGTCCCTACTTTCTTTTCCTACAAAGAGCTAGCAAAATTGATTATTTAATAAAAAGTATTCAACATTGAATAATCGATTAAACAAGGATTTCTTATCTTTTTTAATTTGCGAATTTCACTCAGTTATCTAACATTTTTTAAAGTATTGACCCCTCCAACTCCTAGTATTTTATTCAGATTTTGTTTTTGCATTGTGCTTACATATACAATGTGGCTTTTTTTTTAATTGACACTTCTCTCAACCTTGAGTAATTTTATTTATCAGTTGGAAAAGCACCCCAATTTTAATGGGGGTTATGAGAAGACGATATGGGTGCATTAATTATTAAATGTTTAGTTAAAATTTAAAACCTATAGAACTGGTTAACTCTGAAACTTCACCCACACTCTCTAGTAAACTATTACCTCTGAGAACGTTTTACATAGCGTTCACGTACAATAGCTACGCAATATTAACGATCGACTTGAATTTAATATCTTTACTGAATCTGTTGCATCTCCTTGGTGAATTATTTGGTGGTTAATCCATAGTTAATAGATGCATTAAACAGATCCAAAAATAATTTATATGTTAACTAATTTTATTATGAGGATAACTATCCCGTAACTGCAAGTAACAGGTTTTGTCGGAATGGGATGAGCGGTACGGCTACGCATGAGAGACCTACACTGAAGTGACAAAAGTCATGGGATAGCAATATGCAAATATACAGATGGCAGTAGTATCGCAGAGAAAAAGTATAAATGCGCAGTTCGTTTTCCAGAGCTTTCATTTGTGTTCAAGTTATTCATGTGAACAAGCTTTTCGGGATTTATGGTGGCACGACAAGATTTAACAGACTTTGAACGTGGAATGTTAGCTGGAGCTAGACGCATGGGTCATTCCATTGCGGATATCGTTAGTGAATTCAACATTCCGAGATCCACAGTATCAAGAGTGTGCCAAGAGTATGAAATTTCAGGCATCACATCCCATCATGGACAGCGCAGTGGGCGTCCACCTGCACTTAACGACCGAGACCGTCGACGTCTGTGTAGAATGGTCAATGTTAATAGACACCCAACACTTCGTCAAATAACTACAGGAATCAATGTGAGACGTACGAGGGACGTGTCCGATAGGACTGTGCGGCGAAATTTGTCTTCCTTGGGCTCTGACAGCAGAATACCGACTCGAGTGCCTTTACTGACAGCACGACATCACCTGCAGCGACTCTCCTGGGCTCGTGAGCATATCGACTGGTCCCTAGACCAGTGGAAAACCGTGGCGTGGTCAGATGAGTCACGATTTCAGTTGTTACGAGCTGATGGTAGAGTTCGAGTGTGGTGCAGACCCTACGAAGCCATGACCCCAAACTGTCAGCAAGGCACTGTTCAAGCTGGTGGTGGCTGCATAATGGTGTGGGCTGTTTTTACATGGCATGGACTCGGTCCTCTGGTGCAACTGAACCGATCATTGACTGGAAATGGTTATGTTCAGCTGCTTGCAGATCACTTGCAGCCTTTCATGGACTTCACGTACCCACACAACGATGGGATTTTTATGGATGACAATGCGCCATGTCACCGGGCCAGAACTGTACGCGATTAGTTTGAAGAGCATTCCGGACAATTCCATCGCATGATCTGGCCAGCTAGATCGCCCGATATGAATCCCATCGAGCATTTATGGGACATCATCGAAAGGTCCGTTCGTGCCCAAACTCCTGCACCATCCACACTTTCACAATTATGGACGTCTATACAGACAGCATGGCTCAATATTCCTGCAGAGGACTTCCAATGACTTGTGGACTCCATGACACGTCGAGTTGTTGCACTTCGCCGGGCAAAAGGAGGACAGACACGATATTAACAGTCATCCCATGACTTTTGTCACTTCAGTGTATAATAATATAATAACTCGCTAATAACTTAATTAATTAAGACAAATAATAACTTTGAAATAATAATGTTCTCACATGATAGCTTGAAATTTCCGATAGTAGATTTCCTTTTTGTAATTTTTTCGTCATTTTATATACACTGATGCATTTTTTGTTGTTGCTCCTTTTCATCTGGAAATTCAATTTTATTTTTCTCTTCCTCTCTTTTCTCCTCCCATCCTTCTTTGCTCTTTTTCATCAGCAGCATCTGAAGATGCATACTCGCGTCCAAATAAATAATTATTCTTTACCTAGAATTTATTATACCACGGAAAAAATCTTCTTTTCCATCAATTATCGAAAATATTTCGCATG
Source organism: Argiope trifasciata (assembly GCA_026543055.1). Classification (NCBI taxonomy): domain Eukaryota; kingdom Metazoa; phylum Arthropoda; class Arachnida; order Araneae; family Araneidae; genus Argiope; species Argiope trifasciata. Next base: position 7,139 of record JAPMOQ010044897.1, read on the forward strand.
CATTATTTATTTCTTCTTAAACAAATTTTGATTCGCGATTTTTTAAATGGCGAAACGAAAGCCATTAATGAGGAGGAAGCAGAGATATTTTTAGAAATTTTTATCTTTTCTTAGTCGGAACAGCATGGTTTTATTAGTTGGTTATACAGGGTGGGCCAGAGAGACTTTTTTATTTAAAAGGTCAATAAAAACAAAAGTACTTCAGTTATTTTTTTAACCTTCCAGCGGGCGCGACCGTCATACCAACATGACAGGTCGCGCGTATTTCCCACATACGCTACAGTAAATTGTAAATTTTCAAAACCGTAACTATTCAAATTATATTGTAAATAGCTTATGATTAATAACTACCATCACTTTAAACATTTTTTACTTCAAAAAAAGCATAAAAAATATAAACATAGAATGCAATTACAATAAAGAATGACCACAGGTTAACTGAATTGATTTTAAAATAATATAAATAAAATCGCCGATATTTTGACAAAATAATTGAAAGTTAGAAAATTTGCAATTGAAAGTTAGATATAAGAAGGAAGAAAATAGTTTCATTGTTATTTTATGGCAGCGTTGCCATGTGAACAAATGTGTTTAGTGTGCTCCAAACATATAAATTTCTGGCAAATCTCGCTACTGAAGCTCGTGATTCTGGTCCGCTTTTCTTCTTGGCAGAGTTTGCATCTATTTTTCCCTGACGTCACAACTTCCACTTCTTCAATACCTACTTCGGCTTTTCTCGTTAGCACTTTTAATTTTAGCTCACTTTTTAGAGATGTGAGTGCTTTTTTTTCCACATTTTACTTCGTAAGTGCATTTACCAGCTGTCGCCAGTTTAGAATAATACGGATTTATTTGCAAAAATCATACAAAATCAGATGTAACGAAAACTGACATGAACGGTCGCACGTATCTCTAAGATACAAATATCTGATGGGCAGAGACCTATTACGACGACAACTGAAAGTATGTCCAAGGGAGGGGGACAAATAGCCAAGGACAGGCTTTCCCAGCGCTTCCAGATCTAAAAGTATAAAACGAAATTCATCTCTAGTGTATCTCTCACATACGCGCCCCCGCTGGAAGCTTAGTTCTTTTTTTTTTTATTTGAGAATACAATATCCCATTTAGTTTTAAAAAAGAAATCTGTTAAATGGCGACACCCATTGCGCATACACTGATTAAGCCGAGTTTTGAAGTTCGTGTCCTCTCTTTTCAGCTTATCAATCGGTATGTTGGCGATGGCGTGGCGAATGTTGTTCTTGAGGTGAGCTATTGTCAGTGGTCGATAGACATAAACCAGGGATTTCGAAGTGAGCCAGTTCACTGAAAAAAACGACCGCGTCTTCAGGCTGGTTGTCAAGCAGAATTTCACATGACGGGCAACAAAATCGCGTTCAGTTCATTCTTGCACTACAGCCAATTAATACGGATGAAATGGAAGGTCTTGATGGAGAATGCGTCGAACGGTAGTGTCAGAAATTCCCAGAGCAGCTGCGTGTTTGCGAGCCGAACGCAGAGCTGACTGCCTCACACGACATTTTCCGGAGTTCTGGTGGTCCGTTGATAATAATCCGTTCAAATAATTTGGTTATATTTATAGTATTTTGTAATATAATTGACAATACATCTAAAAACCATAGTTTTAAATAATTTTTTTCGAATCCAATTTTTCAAAAATTTTCCTTTAAACATAGTCCGATACCTTAACAATAAGCAGCCAGTATTTATCATAATATGCAGATACTTACATTCAAGTAGCATTAAATTAATAGAATACTTATTTTAATATTAATATTTTAAATGTTCTTATAGTCATGATTGCGTTCTGAAAAGCCTCAAATCAAAAATATTTGATTAGTTCTTTGTCAGCTAAACATTTGATGAATTTTAATGGGACATATAATAAATTAATGGAACAGTTAATAAGCTTAATTATAAAAGCATAACAGTAAAACACTGCCGCATTTGAAGCACCGAAAATTAACTTATTGTGGTAAAATTGCGAGTAAAACATATCAAAGTATGCTTCTTAATTTTATAAATTACTTAGAGAATCTACTTTGTTTTATAATAGTTTTTTCCCTTTCTTTACAAATAAGCACTTAAAAGATATGAAAAATTAATTTTTACCAGTATGAATGAGTTGTTTCATGCATTATTTAATAAGAATAATTTGATGATACTATTTAATCTCATTAATAAGTTATTAATTTATAAACGTGATTTGTCTAAATACGTTCATGCTAGATTATTAGAAAACACTCAAAATTTAAGTCATTTGTATTGTAATATAAATTTAATTTCCTTATTAATCTTTGCTCTCTTATTAAGTTATTACTGGATGCTTAATAAGGAAATAAAATTAATGATTGAAAACAATTGATTCATCAAAGAACGTGACTTGCCTGAATACATTATTTTCAGATAAATTTGAAACTTTATGTAAATCTATTTGGATTTTTAGCTTTTATCTTATATCAGAATATTCATTCACAATTGTATAATAAAAAAATTTGCTCGAATAAAAATATAACAGAAAATAGAAATAATTGTCATGAAATAAAATCAAGATGAATCAAATTATTTTTGAAAAATTAAGGTAAAAATACAATCTGTTGAACTCTTTAAAAATGAAGCTCCACTGTGTATATCCCTTTTAGTTTTTAATACTTTATTGCCGGTTCAGCAGTTTTCCCTAGTGAAAACGAAACCCTGCTAGCTAAATCAATAAATAATTATTTTAAAATGTATATCTCCACCTCAGAACAAAATGCGTTGTTAATGTTTTTTTTTTCAATAATTAACTCGTTAAAACAAGTTTCTTTGCTATGCAGTCATATTTTTTTAAAAAAATTAAGCGGAGGAGAAAAAAATAATGTTTGTTTATTTCTCTGTTTAAAATGACTTTTTTCGTGTTTCGTTCTTCAAGTTTACACGTTTCTTCTCACTGGAGAAAGAAATTCGAAATCAACATGGTGGTCTTTCGTTTCCACCTCAGAACAAAATACGTTGTTAATGTTCTTTTTTCAATAATTAACTCGTTAAAACATTTTCTTTACTATACACTCATATTTTTTTTAATTGAGAGGAATGAAAAAAAGAATGAAATTTCTCTGTTAGTTTATTTCTCTGTTTGAAATGACTTTTTTCCTGTTTCGTTCTTCAAGTTTGCACGTTTCTTCTCACTGGAGAAAGAAGTTCGAAGTCAACATGGCGGTCTTTCGTTTTCCTAAGCTCCCAATAACTACAGTAATGAAAATAATTGTGTTGAATTGAGATGCTTTTATGTTATCTGAGGTTCTTTATTTCAAGTCATTCACATAAATGAATAAAAATTCGAAACCAAAGAAAAGCGGCACTTTACCTTTGGCTTTTTTCAATACGAATATAAATTTATGAATTTCAAGAATTAATTTTGGCATTGATTTTCTTGGATACCTATACTTTTAACTTGGATTTAGCATTTCTACTGAATGTATTGTCTCCTCGGCGAGTTATTTGTAGATGAGTCCTTGGTAAATAGATGCGGTTGCGATTCGACTTTTTTTTAAATTTTAGATACTTGTACTATCTCTTTAACCATCCCGTATGTTTAAACAATAAGCTGAACAATCTTCCTCGCAATCGGATGAACAGTTTAAGTGGTCACAAGAGACATACAGACGAACATTCATTTTTATTTATATAGAAAAGAATTTGTAGCTTTTGAGCCATAAGAATTCAAAAAATAATTAAAGATTCTTAAGTTTTAAAGGAATCATTACATTTATTCCAATTTCCAATAAAAAGTAAGAAAGGCTCTGATTTGTCCCCCACCCTCCTTCCAACTCCATTTTTATTGTGTAGATGTTCTTTCAAAGAAACAAGAAATAAACTTTTATGTCTAGCTTCGTGTCGAAACTGATAGAAATACATATAACCATCAATACAAACTTAGTAACTTCGCATTTGTTACTAGATTCAATTGCTCAATTAGTACATTTTTGAATACATTATATTTCCTAGAATGATTATTATTGTAAAACAGAAATAAATAGTATACGTAGTGTTTATATGTCACACAAATAAAGCAGATTTTAAATATGACGATTCAAAGAACCAATTATACAAATTTCCTTAATTTTATATCCAAATAAATAAAATAATTATTTTGAGATGCATATCTCCGCCTCAGAGGAAAATGCGTTGTTAATGTTCTTTTTTTTCAATAATTAACTCGTTAAAAAGTTTCATTGCTATGCAGTCATATTTTTTTTTTAATTAAGCGGTGGAAAAAAAAAAGAATGTTAGTTTATATCTCTGTATAATATGACTTTTTCGTATTTCGTTCTTCAAGTTTACACGTTTCTTCTCACTGGAGAAAGAAGTTCGAAATCAACATGGTGGTCTTTCGTTTCCAACTCGGAACAAAATGCGTTGTTTATGTTCTTTTTTCAATAATTAACTCGTTAAAAACATTTTCTTTGCTATGCAGTCGTATTTGTTAATGAAGAGGAATTTTTTCAAAATGTTACATTCTTGAATAATTTGCTGTTAAAAATATTTACCGTTTAAGAAATATACGTGTATTTAGCACATATGAAAGGAAGTTTACACTAGGTCTTCTGAGACTAGCATTTCTCCTTCCAATTAAATAATATAGTTTATAAATTAGAAATACATAAAGGATAAAACTAAAATACCATGTTCATTCAATCATTTGAAAGTTCTATTTAATGCTTATAATCATTCAAAAAATGGTAATCAATTTTTATAAAAATATTCATTGTTAAATTATCCATGCAAAGAATATTTAACGAAACAATAATACATTCTTAATTTAACTATACTTTACATATGACAAAAAAAAACGTAAACAAAACTATTCGCTCTAAACTATAACAATGTTATATTCGAAGAAAAAATTTTTTATAGTGCTACTAGTTATCGAGTTTCAAATATTTGAGGGGAAGGAAAGCCTAAAAAATTGGGAGATATTTCATTATATAATATTTTAAACTCTCAGACTATATATAACCAGTTTTGTAAATTAAATTATGTTTCATTATATCTATGATTTCTATACATAGCCTTAGGATTACTTAATTGTGTTTTAAAATTCACAATATAAAAGAGTTTTAATTTTTGATAAAAGCGGTTCATGATATAATTATACATGCAAAGAAAATTTAATGAATTTATAATATAATCTTACTTTAATTATAGTATTAAATATGATAAGAAATTGAGAAAAAACTATTTGCATTAAATTATAACAAAGCTATCTTACAAGAAAAGGGAAATTGTTAGCGATACAGTTTAGTTTAGCTTAGTTATATTAACGTCCTTATCCTTAACTTCCGTCCTTAAAGTTTAGTTACCGGGTGGCCAGAAATAAAACACCCCTACTCTGACCTCCCTGGATATCGAACTACCCAGTGTAAAGGCTTGAAAATTTGTGGACATACTATTCAAAAAATGGGGAAACGGATTTCACGAAAAAAAAATTTAGTTCCAGAAATCACCGATAGGTGGCGCTGTACCACTGGACGTATGCTGAAAAGACACAAAAACACGTTTTAAACACATTTTATTTGAAAGTACCAAGCATACATGAAACAAGGACGTTATCGATGCAGGGAATGCTGCTCAATATGGTTCCCTTCCTGAAGATGTAAAATGTGAAGTCTGTGGACAGCTTGTTCAACTGCGGATCGTAACTGGTCATCTGAGATGCTTCTCACATGCAGACTGATACTCTCTTTCAAATCTGCCAAGGTTATCAGACGTTCTCGATAAACAAGGTTTTTAAGTGTCCCCAAAGCCAAAAATCACACGGATTAAGATCCGGTGAACGAGATGGCCAAGTTGTCGGAAACGCGCGACTGATTATTCTGTCAGTGGTGAAATGTTGGCGAAGAAACTGTTGCACAGGGAGTCCAATGTGTGGAGGTGCTCCATCTTGCATAAAAGTAATGGTGTCAAGGCATTGGCGCTGCTGCAATTGGGTTACAACAAATGTTTCGAGCATCCTTTTGTACCTGTTGGCCGTCACGGTACATGTCTCAAGGCCACTGGAAGTAACCTCTTCGAAAAAGAACGGTCCAAGGATGAATGTGGCTGTGAATCCACACCAGACTGTAACTTTCGGTGAGTGGAGTGGAATCTCTTGGAAGGTACGGGGGTTTGTCGTGTCCCATATGCGACAGTTATGGGTGTTCACTGTTCCACTGAGGTGGAAATGGGCCTCATCGCTCCACAGAATCTGCCACGGCCACGATGCATCCACTTCAACTCTAGCAAGAAATGTCAATGCAAAGGTCAGTCGCATCTCCCTGTCTGTGGCCAGCAATTGTTGATTAGGGCGGATTTTGTACGGGAAACAATGCACCATTTTTCTGAGTACGTTCCACACTGTACTATAGGGAACACCCAAGTGTCGTGACACTGCATGTGCACTACTGCAGCCTAAAACATTATCCATTGACTGTTCAACAATACCGGTGGCAACATCTTCAACGACATCTGAACGAACCGGTTTGCGTCCTCGACCAGGCTGAACTCCAAGATGTCCAGTTTCCTCGAATCGAGCGATCATTCTCCTGAGAGCTTGTGGAAGCAATGGTCCCTTACGCAAATCCTTAAGTCGGCGAAACTCTCGAAGTGCTGCTGGAGCATTTCCTTTATTCTCGTAAAACAACTTCACAAGCAAAGCGCGTTCTGGCAGCGTGACAGCCATCACTAATAAGAATGACATTCCCCACCTTTTAACTTCTTTTATACCCAGAACATGGCTTCTAACCATGCTTTATGCAAATTTTTCTGGTTACAGTATGAAATTGCAGTTACAACGGGAGTTCTAGCTTCTTTACTATTTTTATTTTCCATAAGGGGCAGAAAAATTAAAAAGGAAGCATGGAAGCATTCCATTCCGCATAAACATTTTAATTTTTATTATTATTTGTGTCTTTTGATCATAGTTCCAGTTGTGCAGCGCCACCTATCGGTGATTTCAGGAACTAATTTTTTTTTCGTGAAATCCGTTTCCCCATATTTTGAATAGTATGTGTACAAAATTTTGAGCCTTTACACTGAGTAGTTCGATATCCATGGAGGTCAGAGTAGGGGTGTTTTATTTCTGGCCACCTTGTATATACTTTCCCAATATACAATGTACTGATCCAGATAAATTCCTGTTTTTCAGTCACATCAAATAACAAGATGACATTTTCTCTCAAAATGCATTCCATATTAATCATTTAACAGCTTAGCAAATAATCTAGACGAACAAGCTAGTCATCAAAGACGGCTATTTTAAAGAAATAGAATGAAACGCTAGCTTGAGTCGTAAGAATTGATTCATTAGTTTTGTATTTTAAGTCACATGTGGTAAACAAAATCGAAAGAAAAGCGTATATTACCTGCTAACAATTATTTAAGGGAGAAATAAGGGGGGGGGATAGTGGAGATATTTAGGAATCCCGTTAATGTCCTTTTTTTATCATAATCGAGCCATTAAAGTACATTCCTAGACAAAGGAATTCTCATTAAAGAATGAAATGAACTACATCATCTAGATTTTCTTAGTGTTGGATTGTTTACCATTTAATAAAAGCTAAGATCAATTTTGAAATACGGTGTTGACGAAAGCTGATTCGAAGTTCTAACTGGTAACGTTTATTAACCTGTTTTTAGTAAATTCTTCTCAACCAGAAAGATAAGTCTTATTTAATATTATTATCCCTATTATTTCATTAATATTAATAATCCATATTAAATATTTCGCCGATTCATTTACGAAGAGTTCCTTGAGTTAATTAGGCATTAGAAAGAAATTGAAATCATTAAAACTTCAAAGCAATGCAAAAGATTTTTCTTTGTTAACGTTTAACATCCGATTCATTGTTTTATTGAATAAAAAGTAGCAATCTAATGTCGCTTAGTTCACTTCGGTTTGTTTGTTTTTTATTCCGAATGAAGAGTAAGGATTTTAATTGGTTTTCTGTTCTTATTTGTTATTTTTGTAATTATTGAGACACCCGATTACTGAATTAGTTTCACAGATTCAATTCAATTCATTGAGTATATTTTCTTCGTCTTATAACTTCATCTTAAACGTTCAATTCTTGTATATATAAGCATTTATTTTGTGAAACAGCTCTAATGATTTGGAGAAAATTTTATATATAAAACACATATACAGACAAAAAGAGTTTTACTCACACACATAAAGAGTTTTACACACGGACAAAAAGAGTTTTACACACACAGAGAGACAAAAACATTTTTACACACACACATAGACAAAAACATTTTTATAACTAAATATCATAGTCTTTTTCTATCTGCTCTCATGTTGTCAATGTTGTCAATCCAATCATGTGTTGTTGCCATAGGATAATAATCTACTATTATTCAAAAAGTTTCTGAGATAGTGCCATATAACATTATCTGAATATACAAATACGTTCGACTCACACCCATTATGTTAACCAATTAGAATGCCATATTAAACTAAGTACATTCATGAATTTTTTATTTAAATGACCATTTCAAATGTAAGCAAGTTAAAAAATATTCATATTTATTGAGTACGTGATTCGTATCGAAATATTTTCACGGAAAATATATGATTTTCTAAAAGCTGTCTAGTGAAGCTCGGTCTACCGGGTACCAGAGATAGTGGCATATAACATTATCTGAATATACCCATAAGTTCGACTCACATCCATTATGTTAACCAATTGGAATACTATGTTAAACTAAGTACATTCATGATTATTTTTATTTAAATGACCATTTCAAATGTAGGTAATATTAAAAAATATTCATATTTAATCAATATGTGAATCGTATCTAAATATTTTCGACAAAAATAATACGACTTTAGAAAAACTGCCTAACGGAGCTCGTTCTGCCGGGTACTAGAAGAACATTCGAAAGGTTGGTGTGATAGCATTTACAAACAATGCCTTTATTACAACTTTTAAACAAAACAGAAATAGGTAACCAAATAGATAATTTTACATTACCATCAACTATGCATTGATGAAATTTTCACAATTTTATATTAGCTTTATGATTTTAAAAATATTCTGTTATAAGAAATTTCTGTAATTATTAATTATTTATGTTTTCATATATAGAGCTCAGATCAAAGATCTAATGATTTTATAAAAGAAATTTTATAAACATCACACACATCTTAAATTAATTATATTTCCATATATTCCCTTAAATAGTGGTAAACTGTACCCATTTCCCCAGAAATGCATTTATTTTCTTGCGTTCTTCCAAATCTTTGGAAATACGCAGGAAATCTCCCATGTCCAGATATTATTTGGATTATAAGTGGATGGTATCTTCTTATTTTAATTTCCGGATTAGGAATAAAGTCGAAAGTGACTCTTCCTTTTTTGGACACATACCATCTTTCAATCTTCTCAAATATACTAACGATTTTTTGGTATAAATATATTTTCTACATTTTATCAATTTTAAAGTAAAATATTTTAATCACACTTTTCTAACTTTCAAATTAAGAGTACTGAATGAAAATTAAACGAATCTCTAGATAGAATAAATAGTTTCTATTATAACCATTCTGAAAGAACACCAAGCATTACAATTTCAAAAGAATACACAAATCTAATACATAAAATGAATAATTGTTTGTCGAATAGAATAATTAAAATATAATCAATACTATTTATGCTTCTCCTTTATATATTCTTCCATTTCACTGAATGTATTCATTGCCGACAAGAAAATAAATATCATTCTTCCTGTCATTTTAATTTAACAATATAACTTTTCAAATTCGAAACGATATTTCCAAGATTATTTCTTCTGCGGCAGCAACGCACCATGTACCAACTAGTATAAAATAAAACTAAAATAATCTCATTCACTGAATGAATTTATGAACCAAAACTTAAAAGTTCCGAAATATCTAGAACAGATGTTCATACACTAAATTTGAGTATTATTCTATAATCTTAATTTTCAGAGTGGTAATAGAAAATAATGCTACATTTTGAAAAGTCTGGTCTGGTTTGACACATAGATAGAGAAACTAGACAGCACTCTCATTTAAAAAGTATATTTTCCAGAGGAATGCATTCGGAACCTGTGAGTGAGTGCTTTCGAATATTCATCCCCTAGAACATCACATTTTTAGGCAATATTCGAGGAAAATAAAATCGGCTGTAATCTTCTACTGCTCACAGAAATGTAAAAGCGATTGCTTCATGGCAGTTTCGGTATTTTCAGGACGGTACTACAGAGAAAGGATTCTGATTTTCAAATGATATGGAAGGTATAGAGACTCCCACTCAAATCTGACTGCATCTTAGGCGAAATACGCATTTTTATATTGCAGAAATACATTTGTGAGATTGTATTTTTTGGGGAAATCACTATATCTCAGCAATATTGCTATGTTAACCACTTTTGTTTAAATTTCATTAAAATTTACTACCAATTTTCCCTATTGCTATTGTTAGTTTAAATTAGTTCCCTATTTTTACGTCTTTAATACAACAATATTGCTGAGATATATTGATTTCCCCCAAAAACTACAATCTCACAAATGTATTTCTGCAATATAAAAATGCGTATATCGCCTTAGATGCAGTCAGATTTGAGTGGGAGTTTCTATATCTTCCACATTTTCCACAATTTTGTGTAGAGTGGTAACCGTATATTGCATATAAAAACTTACATACACAAAACCATACAACTTATATATTCCATATTAAAACTAC
>JAPMOQ010044897.1:34418-47359 GCA_026543055.1 Argiope trifasciata
ACTTCCAACGACTTGTGGACTCCATGACACGTCGAGTTGTTGCACTTCGCCGGGCAAAAGGAGGACCGACACGATATTAACAGTCATCCCATGACTTTTGTCACTTCAGTGTATAAACACTCATTGTTATTTATATAGATTAGGTAAGGAAATTAACCTGTACAGGTAAAAAGAATATTTCTTTGAATTTAAAAGGATCTCTTGATGCTGCACCTTAACCAGTTGACGAGAATAAATGAGATAGAACTTCATTGTCATAAATTTATATAAATTAGTATTATCAAGTTCAATATTAGAAAATGTATTTATATCATAAAATCCTTAGTATAAATGAAAAGATAATTTTTTGAAAACTAAGAGGGTGCAAAATTATTTGCACTATAATATTTTCGGAAATTACTGCAAAAAACACTAAAATTTTATTAAACGTTATTTAAAATTTCAAACCTATAGGATTGGTTTCCCTAAAACATTCTCGCATTTTCTTTAATAAAACTGTTGACACAGAGAATGATTTACATTGCATTTAAGTACAATATTTACGAAATATTAACGTCTAGCTTGCATTTAGCATCTTCACTGAAACTGTTGTCTCCTAGGCGAGTTATTTGGTAGTTAATAGATGCTGTCAATAGACCGGAAAATATTTATATATATTTGATAATTGTATTATGTCTATAATCACCTTGTAAGTGCAAGTAATAAATTGTCTAGATTTTTTAGCAATCGGATGAGCGGTACGGCAGCGCATAAGGACATACAAACAAACATTCATTTTTATTTATATAGATTGTGAGCATAATGATTATTTGAAAACTTGCAAATTTATCGAAAATTTATTTAACACCTCTGATACAAACTTTGAAGAAAAAACGAAGTTACTTAGAGTACAACGCATCATAGTTTATGATGTCCTATTGAAATTTTTAGCATATTTTCTGAGGTAAATTCATCCTAATCTACAAAAATGCAGTTTTTAATGAATAAATTTCGCGTTTTCATTTCATTTTTCTGAAGTGGGTATTTTTTTTAATTAATGGATGATAAGAACCACTGAAACTATTTCAAAATGTCATGCAAAATCATTTTTATTTAAAATATTTCTCCTAAACATGCGAGGAAGAAAAATGTACATATTCCTAGGAAGTAGACACGAAACTTTAGAATAAAAAATAATAAAAACACAAATTACTCGTAAGAATGTTTTCTTTGAAAAAAAAAATTTAATACATAATGCAACTGTGCTCCAATTTTTTGCAGTTCGTTCAAGGAACACTCTCATAAATATATTTGAGTAAAAAATTATGAATTAAGCACTTGCTCTAGCGAAGATGAAAGTTGCAAATAAATATTTATAAGCTATTTGTTACAACAATAACATGACTAAAATTCATTTTAATTTTTAAAGCAGCTTTATAAAAAGAAAATGGAAAGAAATAAGAAAATTTTTATAATTTTAGTCCTAGTTGAATACATTAGAGTAGATTAAAAAAGACTGCTTTTCAAGATAAGAAGTATTTTAGACAATACTAAAATGAAAGTCTTAGTTTGTAATTTATCATTAATTTTATTTAAAATAAAGTCAGAGGAAAATAAATTAGGGAGCTTTAATATAACCGATTTTTTTTATTTCTCTTAGGAGTTTTTGAAAATAAGTTTAGCTTACATGATTTTCATATTTTTTTAAAAATATATGATTATAATTCGTTTGTCAATATTTACTCAAGCATGATCCGAATACCTGTTTAGGTATTTTAACGTCCCGTAGTAAAGCAGTTGTAGTTATATTAACTTCCTGTTTTGAAGCAACACTAGGACTACTTTGGGACGGATTATTACATTTGGGACGGAGAATAGTTAAGTGCATTTTCTTTGACAAAGCCTGCACCTTTTAGACTAATTATCAAAAGAATTATTATTGTCATTGCTGATATTAATTTCTTTTTTTTTCAGATAAATGTTTCTTCGTTACAAATTTTGGATATTAGCAGGCTGCTGTATCTGGAGCATATAAGGTAGCTTAACGCTGTAAAATTCGGAATAAATCTTTAAATCAGTAAAAAAAGGTATGAATTCAAAAAACACAGAATACAAAAAGTGAAAAAAATGTTTAAGAAAGAAATGCTTTAAAAAGTGGTCGCTTTGTATCTCACATATATTATAATCTACAACAGATGCCTTTTCGAATATCACAGTCGAAGCGCGGGAATGGTACTAAAATTCCCTCAAAAACAAACGAGGAAGATAGCAAAAAGGAATTTTCTTTCAGACACAGTGCTTTCTAGTTATTAGAAAAATAAATTATCAGGTATCTGTCAAAGAAGGTGCGACTAACGGAATGTTAAAAGAATTGGAATTGTTTACCATCTATATAAATGAAAATGGATGTTTGTCTATATGTCTCTAATGCGCTGCCGTATCGCTCATCCGATTTAAATGAAACTTGGAATACATATTATTTGAACTTATTTTTTTCTGCTGATGATGGAATAACACAAAAAAAATTATTGCCTACCCTAAAGTCTTCCATAATGAAGTTTGAAAAAATGGAATTAATATTATTTATTTTTCTTCTCTATATACACTGATGGAAAAAAAAATCCCAAGAAAAAATTATTGTACAGTAATGAAATTTTAGGAATACATTTGGCTAGGTAACATATTTAATTGATTAAAGTTTCAAGATCACAGGTAGAACCATTGACGAGAAGAGCCATTTCAAATGTGAAATGTCGGTACATTAGTAAACGGTGTAACCGCCAGAATTTTGAATGCAAGCATGCAAACGTGCATGCATTTTGTCGTACAGGTGTCGGATATCAGTTTGTGGGATGGATTTCCATGCCTGTTGCAATTGGGCGGCCAATGTAGGGACGGTTAATGCTAGTTGTGGATGACGCTGGAGTTGTCGTTCAATGATGTCCCATACGTGCTCGATTGGAGAAAAATCTGGTGATCTAGCAGGCCAAGGCAACATGTCGACACTCTGTAGAGCATGTTGGGTTACATCAGCGGTATGAGGCCGAACGTTATCCTGTTGGAAAACACCCCCTTGAATGCTGTTCATGAATGGCAGCACAACAGGTTGTATCACTAGACTGACGTACAAATGTGCAGTCAGGGTGCGTGGTATAACCACGAGAGTGCTCCTGCTGTCATACGAAATTGTTCCCCAAGCCATAACTCCAGGAGTAGGCCCTGTGTATCTAGGTCGCAGACAGGTCACTAGCAGGCGTTCACCTGCCTCCTTCTAACCATCAAACGGCTATCACTGCGACCAAGGCAGAACCGGCTTTCATCAGAAAACACAACATATCTCCAATCCGTCCTCCAATGAACTCTAGCTTGACACCACTCACATCGCAAATGGCAGTGGTTTGGAATCACTGGAATGCACTGTACAGGGCGTCTGGCTCGGAGCTGTCCTTGAAGTAACCGATTTGTAACAGTTCTTTGTGTTACTGTGGTGCCAACTGCAGCTCGAATTTCAGCTGCAGACGCAGTGCGATTAGAAAAAACAGCCATACGCCGAATACGACGGTCTTCCCTCTCAGTAGTACCACGTGGCCGCCCGGAACCTGATCTTCTTGAGGCAGTACCTTCCCTTGACTACTGCCGCCAATACTCATGCACAGTGGATACATTCCTGCCAAGTCTTTCAGCAATATCGCGGAAAGAAAACCCACCTTCTCGTAGCCCTACAACACGACCTCGTTCAAACTCAGTGAGCTGTTGATAATGGCTTCTTCGTCTTCTCAGAGGCATCCTTGACTAACATTAACCCACTACGTCAAATCTCAATTGTAAATAACGATCACGAACCTTACAGCGCTTATTTAAAGCAAACCTCATTTGCATGTTCCTAGTGTCGCTACTAGCGCCAAACTTACGCGCGTAGCTCGAAATTTGAATCGACGTCATCTTTCAGATGCATAAACACGGCTACCAAATTTCGTTTATCTAGCAAAGGTCCTTCCTAGTGTTGGGATTTTTTTTCTATCAGTGTATATCCTTTTGACAAATTCGTTACCATCGTTTACATTTTCTAAATATAACAAAGTAAAGGAATGAAAAAAATAATCTAGTATATTTTCTTTAAGTGGTGGTCAGCTCTTCATTTAACAGGATGATAGATGTATGGGAAGATCAGAAGCAAGGCCAGTGTCTACCACTTGGTGGCTGGTGGTCAACTGCCTTAACCAGGATGACAATTCGGTAAATCGGACGGTGTTAAGGTTTAGTTTAGTTTAGTTTAGTTATTTTAACTTCCCTTTGTAAAGCAACCCTAGGTATATTTTGGGATGGACATCGTCATTTTGATCCATGGTCAGATAATGAGGACGACACCTGAAGTTGTACCCCTCTCCCCACCATACCAAGCCAATGGGAGGATGTTTGGATTGATTATTTTTTGACCTATCAGTATGCCGCAAGAGTAGCTCAGTTTAGTTATATTAACAATCTGTTTGAAAGTAACACTAGGACTATTTTGGGGCTGACTTCGAAATTTTAAAACGCGGTTTAGTTAAGTTTAGTTAAATTAACGTTCCTTTGTAAAGCAACACTAGGACTATTTAGGGATGGACTTCGTCATTTTAACCACGGTCAGATGACGATGATAACACCTGAAATGGCACCCCCTCTCCACACCACACCGGCGGGAGGATATTTGGCCTGGCAGATTTAACGTGCAAGAGACCCCATTGCACGACAGTTCTTCGGTGGAATAGAGACTCGAACCTGAAACACTCCGGATCCGATTAGGAGATCTTACCACCTGGCCACCGTGGTGTTATGGACGGATTATGCTAAAGATAGCATTCGGCCACAACAAATACTGTCGGTTCTGCTTCGTTCAGTGGTGAAAATATGTTTCGCTGCAGATGAAAAGAAAAACCCTGCTTTTTTAAAACAGAAGCAGCTTTTCTGTTTTCAACAATTCTCATTTAAAAAATTATTTTTGTAATGCTGGGAAAATATATGATTACTATCTGGTACCCGGCACGAAATGAAATTTAATAACTATCAAATTTAATAACTATTATAACAATGAAATTTAAAATAACTATCTTGTTTCATTAGGAATGAAAGAAAGAATAATATTTCTTTTCGTATCTGAAATGAATACATTCATTGAAATGTAGTGATATATTAAAAAGAAACGTACATAATATCAACTCTATTTTTTTTAACTTTATTATTCAACTTTTTAGTGTTGACAATATTTTTTTGCTTGTTTTTTCATCTTCAGCAGAAATAAGTAAGTGAAAGTAAAATGTATTCAAAGTTTCATCGCAATCGGATGAAAGGTACTGCAGAGCATAAAAGACATACGGACAAACATTCATTTTTATTTATATAGAACAGGAATTTTAAACTAAATTGCAATTTATATTATATATCTTTTGTGTGTCTTATGTTGCAGGTATTGTCGTTTGCTTTTATTCTTACACTAGTGATTTAAGGCATCCTTATTCATTAAGAATAAATAAATAATCATTTCTTTTTTAAAACTTTTTGCCATTTAATTCACAAAGTAGAATTGTTCATTTAAATACATTTAAAAACCAGAAAACTATCATTAGAGATTTCGATCAAGGTACTATCCATACCTTTCCAATATGTAAATATCAATATTGAAACATAATAGAAATCATATTCTTATTCCACTGTTAATTTAATTTAATTCTTATTTCATTGTTAATAATTTTTATGCAATCCAGTTTATCATGTAACTTTACATTGAATCTAAATTCCATGCTTCTCGTACCTCAATGTTAAATAACTCAAATAAAAATATCAAAAAACCTATTTTCAATATTTTGAAATCCAAAATATATACGTGTTTTTTTTATTTTATTGAATTTCGTATTGATCTTCCAAAAAAAAGTGAAAATTATCATGAACAAATCATCTCAAATTTTTTGTAGTCCTGCAAATTTTACAAATTATGTTCTGAGCCTCTATATTTCTTCCTAATTTCTTAAAACATTTAAAATTACAAAACAAATTTTTGAAAATAATTCTGTTCGGAAAAATGAGTGCATGTTTATTATATCCCTGGTGCACATT
Source organism: Argiope trifasciata (assembly GCA_026543055.1). Lineage (NCBI taxonomy): Eukaryota > Metazoa > Arthropoda > Arachnida > Araneae > Araneidae > Argiope > Argiope trifasciata. The sequence continues at coordinate 40,491 of JAPMOQ010044897.1, forward strand.
TATTATTTATTATTACATATTTATTATTTATTTTTTTATTATAAATGAGTGCATATTTATTATATTCCTTTATATTGCTGGGTTGATTTTTTCTCACAATTTGGAAATCCCTTGAAAGCTATGTATATACCAGAAAGATATAGAGAAAAAATGAACACTCTGTTGATCACTTTTTGCAAAGTCAGATGTAGTTTCAACCGAAAAGAAATCATGTTCACTTTTTTCCTTCTGGCTTCATTATTTGTCGTTATTGGAGAAATTATAAGTTAATTCTAACAAAAGATGGATAATTATTTTGATAACAAAGCTTCCCTTTTTTTAAGTATTCAAGCAATAAAAAATAAACTAAACGTATTCAGTATTATTGATCATGATAATTGACGAATTTCGAATTTTTTCGATTACTAGAAGCAATCACGTCATTTACTCCTTTCCACACAAAGAAAATCCGCGATTTAAAAATCTCTTGAAAGCGCTGTATATACTAGAAAGATATAGAGAAAGAATCTACACTCTGTTGATCACTTTGTACAAAGTGAGATTATTTTCAACCGAAAAGAAATCATGCTCAACTTGTTTTCAGCTATCTTGACTATTTGTTGTTTTTGAATAATTTAATTCTAACTGAAGATGGATAATTATTTTAATAACAAAGTTTCTATTTTGTTAAATGTGTAAGCAATAAAAATAAACTACACATATTCAATATTATTGATAATTGGTGAATTTCGATTTTCTTCGTTTTATAGAAGCAGTCACATCATTTACTCATTTTCAGCAGTCACATCATTTACTCACTTTCAGCAATCACATCACGTTCTATTTCATATTAGTGGCGACACAAAGAAAATCCAAAATTCTGGAATTAATTTGTCAACGAACTTTCTGTCGAATTATCGGAAATTATCAGACATTTATTACCGAATTGAAAAAAAAATCTTTCCAAATAAGTTGGCACAAGCGTCAAAACGTTTTCCATATTCAGTATTAATTATCTTGATAATGGATGAATTTCGATTTTCTTCGATTTCTAGAAACAATCACATCATTTACTCGCTTTCAGCAATCCCATCACGTTCTATTTCATATTAGTGGCGACACAAAGAAAATCCAAAACTCTGGAATTAATTTGTCAACGAACTTTCTGTCAAATTATCGGAAATTATCAGATACTTATTACCGAATTAAAGAAAAATCTTTCCAAATAAGTTGGCACAAGCGTCAAAACTTTCGTAATTGGGTGAATCCTAACTGTAGGATGCTTTTACCGTTTTACTTTGACGTTTACAAAGTCGGGCCATTTTTTTTCCTCTGTTTTCTTGTCGCTGACGTCACAGAAAATAAATGTTTCTCGAGAAATACTCCTTTTTCTTTATAGCAGGTTTTCTAATTGGGTAGATGTCTGCTGAGTGGGGGGAATTTTATTCTTTTTTCACTTCAGATAAAGAAAAAGTCATAGCCTTTCAGTTCCAGCTGTCCGATCTATCTTAACCGAAATGATTGTTTCAACGGAAAGAAATGGTTTTCCATTGCTTTTTTTTTTTTCAGATTCTTTTATATAAATAAAGAAATCAAATGGAAGAAACCATCGTTAACTACTAACAATTCTTTCTGTACTAAATTTAGGAGAATTTAGAAGCATTCTTTCTTTAAGATAATTAACAAACTAGTAATATTTTTTTGAAAAATTAATTCATTTCCCTACTTAGGTCAAACAAAATTTTTTATTATTTTTTATTACATAATTATTAAAAAAATTATTTATTAAAAATTAATAATATTAAATGCACGTAAAAAAAATATAAAATTCAGTGTAACTCGAAAAATGGAAACAACGTTGAAACAGTTTTATAAAGATAACTATACAAAAATTAAGGATATCAAAACATTTCATATTTTTGGAAGGAATCTTTTTGTCAGCATAGTCAAAGAATCGACTTTTAATCTTAATTTTAACCGAAATGATTGTTTCAGCGGAAAGAAATGGTTTTCCATTGATGTTTTTTTTCAGATTCTTTTATATAAATAAAAAAAGTCAATTGGTAGAAAACATCGTTAACTACTAAAAATTCTTTCTGGACTAAAACTGCGAGAATATAGAAGCATTCTTTCTTTAAGATAACCAACAAACAAGTAATATTTTTTTAAAAAATTCATTCAATTTCTACATAGCTAAATAAAGATTTTTTTAATTTTTGTTACTTTTTATTACATAATTATCAAAAAAATTGTTAAGGATAAAAAAGTATTGATTTTTGCAAAAACTGAACTCGCATTATTCACCTTCAAGTAAAAAATACCGAAACCTAGGTAGCACAGTCTGTTACACTACATTGTACATAATTGTGCGATATTATATGATATTAAACAATATTCCACAATATTGAACAATATTGCGAATATTGATCAATGTCATTCAATATTGTACAATATTATATGATATTAAACAATATTGCGAATATTGATCAATGTCATACAGTATTGTACAATATTATATGATATTAAACAATATTCCACAATATTGAACAATATTGCGTTTATTGATCAATGTCATACAATATTGTACAATATTATATGATATTAAACAATATTCCACAATATTAAACAATATTACGAATATTGATCAATGTCATACAATATTTCTGTGCAACTAAGGATCCTTGCATTTTATTGATTGAGCTACTATCTGCTGACTTCCATTTTCATTACAAATTGCTAAAACTCTGTTTAAAGTATTAAAAACTAGTTAAATTTGATTAATAAATTAATATTTGAAAGAAATAGTGTTAACATCAAGTGTCATCCACTATAAGTTTTAAAAAATATATTTGAGCATGAGTGGATGAATAAAAAGTATTCCATTAACGACTGAAAATTTGAATAAGCTATATAAATAAATAAATATAGGAAGAGTGTGAATTAATAGTAGAAACTGAAAAATAATTACTCGTGTTCATTTAAAAATGTCCTTTGCTTCATCATAATTAAAAGTTTCAGTTGCAATTATCTCTATTTGCTTGGAAATTAGTTTTAAAATTCACTTTGGAATTTTGAAAATTCTCGAATTTGCGTTAAAAAAACGTACACCAAAGTTTTGATTTAACTCTGAAAAGTAATTAATTTAGAAACGTAAGTTCGAAATTTTGAAAATTTTAGAAATTTCAATGAAAAAACACCCATTAAAGTTTTGATTTAACTTTGAAAAAATAAGTACAGTAAAATAAATTAGATTAGATTAAAATAAAAAAATAAAATCTTCGTCTTTTTACCATGTTTAAAGAGAAACCAGTTCCAAGAAATTAACTATTTAGCCAAATTATTGAAATTCTTAGTTTCTCTATAAGAAAAAAATTAAATAAAAAATATTAATTTAGAACAAAAAATACTTTTTGTTCTTTTCTGGAATTTTCAAATGACATCTAAAATTTTAGAAAAAAGAATGCTAGTCATTATCAACATTCTATTTATGCTTCAGTAGATTCAGTGACCCCCGCAAGAATGCTCCTAATTTAGACGTAATATCGTTATAATAATTTTTTGATCTTCGGATCCAGCAAAAAACTTCTTGCAAAATACAACGAAATTCCAAATATTTTACCTTATTATTTCAGCTTTATAATTATTATTCAAAAAAACTATTTTTTTTAATAAAAGGAAAAATTTCTTTTACTTTTTTACCTTTTAACGACATTTTAGCTGACTAACCTGAAGCTTATTTACATTCTCAACGACGTTAAGGGCTCTGATGTTTTTCTTACAGCTAGCATTTAAAATGGTCCCATAAATTCATCAAATAATTCTGTAAAAAAAATTCTTCGTTTTAAGGTATCCGACTACAGTAAAAGCTCTTTATTCGCAGGGTATATGTTCCATAAATATGCCGCGAATACAGAAACCGTGAATAAGGGAGGGTCATTTATATGGGATTATAGGGAATACCTTCCTATGTGACAAAATAAAAAAAACAATTTAATTGAAGTTTTTGAATATTTTGATTAATTATCTTAGGAATTGTTTTGAAGAATTTTGTCATTTTCTCTTGCTTGGAATTTTCAAAAGCTCCATCCATTCAGAATGATACGCAGCAGTCGCATTAGCAATTTGCCTCTTAAAAATGAGACTTCGTTCAATAGACGTTCATAAAGAAATCGCTAAGCTCATTTGCTATTTACTAAGATTTTTCAAATGAAATGTCACGCTTCCAGTGCTTGTTGAAGCCTCTTCTTCAATGGGCTGCGAATTGAGCATTTCCTCCAAGTCGGTTTCAGTCAAATCTTCATCTTGCGATTCAAGCCATTCCTGAATGTCACTTGATTCTATCTGTTTGAACCCATCTCGTCTTATTCCATTCGTGATTTCGGCCATGTTTACAGTTTGCACTGAACAACATACTTTAGGCAAAGTTGTAATAAGATCTATTTTACTTTTTTCATTAGTCCATTTGACGGTATTTACAAAGGATATTGGGTTGGAATCCTTTATTATTATGTGTGTACTAATTTTTTTAATCCGCGTATAATGAAAACGCGAATGAAGGAAGCGCGAAGAATTAGCTTTTACTGTACATTAAAATCACTGGTTGTCAATCACAATGGAGAGTTTTTAAAAATTGTTAATTCTTGCAGTTCAGAATTTTCTCTTTCCAAAACAGTTTATTTTTTCTAGGGAAAGGAAAGTCTCTACAGGGAAATTTTAAGAAAAACATATTTTCAGCTAAAATTTGTCTTTATCTTCAATTTTAATTTTCATAAAAATTCTCCTCCGTTAATATGGTATCTCAAAAACTAATAAAGTTATTTACATAGAAAATTCAGCGAGTGCTTTGAATAATATAGGCAATGAAATGAACCCAAAGTTTGATTGTTGGTGAAATACCTTTTAACTTAGAGGTGTTTTTAGATATATTAATTTGGGAATTTATTGAAAAAATGCATATTTACGTATATTTCTACTCATAACTTCTTTGCATCTCCAAATTTTTCTTTGATTTGGGTTCATTTCATTCATCATTATAATCTATAGCTTACGTACAACGAAATATAGGATTGCAGCATTACCATTTTGTGTAGATGTGTGTTCAATTTCATTAAAATTTACAACAAATTTTCTTATTTACAAAAATATATATTACAATTTCAATTTTTTTTGTATTTATAGTGTTTATAATAGACAATAGATCTAAAAATAATAAACAGTTTTAAAGAAATCCAATTTTTCAATTTTTTCCTTCGAACGCGGTCGGATACCTTAAGGCAATAATACAACAGTGCAACATAAATACTTACAAAATACATTTATAGCTTATCAAAATGGTTTAAGCACATTCATAATTGTACAGAATAATAATTAAAATGCCTTTATCCATTAGATAATGAATTAATCGAGACAGTTGATAATTTTTAACCGGTCATATACTATTATATTGTCAGAAACTCAATTTCGCTTTGAACTCTATCTGTAAACATGCTTTATAATATATGCTGCAAGTAGATTCTTTGACTATGCTGAAAAGCAGATTTTTTGACTATGCTGAAAAGTAGATTCTTTGACAATGCTGAAAAGTAGATTCTTTGACTATGCAGGAAAGCAGATTCTTTGACTATTTTGAAAAGTAGATTCTTTGACAACGCTGAAAAGTAGATTTCTTTGCAAAAATATGAAATGTTTTGATATTCTTAATGTTTGTATAGTTTATAAAATTATTTGAATACTGTTTCCATTTTTTGAAATACACTGAATTTTATATTTCCTTTTACCTACATTTAATGTTATTTTACAGCAGTTAAAAAGCGATTTTCTATTCTGCTATTCTTTGATAGAAATTCCTTACGGAAACTATCATAAACTGAAATTTAATGTATTAATTTATCAATATGTTGTGCAGTTTTTGAACTAAAAAATAAGTAATTCATCAATTTAGATATGGTATTCTATAGTTGTTTTAATACTTCGAAATGCGAAACAAAAAATGAAAATTTCAAGTTACTTATCAGTCAAGCACTAATATATCTACAACTTGAAATCTAATTAGTAATTACATACATTCATCCGATCTATCAGAAATATTCTTTAAAATCTCTGGTTTCGTCAGCGAGCTTGTCCATGACATGTACCATTATAAACAAAAACAATGGTTTTTTTAAGTTGATATCTCTGAGTTAGAATGAATCGTAACTCTCCGGAATAGAGATAGTACTTTATTCTACGTTTATTTATTATTCTCTTCTACAAACCCACTTTACAATTTGAAATCCAAGTATTAATTACATATATCCAGTTCCATCTATCAGAAATATTCCTAACACTAAAAAATTCCATTTAATCTGAATCATCGTTCTAAGATTTTAACGATTAACAGCAAACTAGCGTATATACCTCTAAAAACAAATTATTCATAGATTCTTGATACTTCAGAGACTTTTTCGGTAAAATAATCACTCTAAGATAACTAAATCGGCAAAAAAAAAAAAAAAAAAAAAAAAAAAAAAAAAGAGAAAAACGATCGTGTTACAAAGATGACACAAAAATTAATTTTAAAAACAAATGTTTTTATCTAAAACATACAATAAAACATTCTTTTTTTCTTCCACCTGCTTCTTTTCACTCAAAAGTACCATAATCTACTTATGAATTTTTAAAAGATATTTTCTTTGAAGTGATAACAGGCTTGGCCATAAGAGAATCGCATAACAACATAAAGGCAACTGAGTCGGTAACAAAACACTTGCGGTTTCTTTTTACTTTAATTAGCGAAATTTTAATTACTGCTTTAATTACGCTAAAGTCATCAAGTGTTACTTGTTTTTCTTTTGGATCTCTCTTTTTCGTTAGAATTTGTCGGGGGAAAAAACGAAACTACTAATGGAAGC
>JAPMOQ010044897.1:52395-79656 GCA_026543055.1 Argiope trifasciata
TAAAATGTATAAGAAAACTGTTTCTTTAAATCTAGAACGTGTAAAGCTTCTAAAAAGAATTAGATAACCATTTCTTTAAATCTAAAACGTGTAAACCTAAAAAGAATAAGAAAACTATTTCTTTAAATCTAAAACGTGTAAACCTTCTAAACAGAATGAGAGGGCCATTTCTTTAAATCTAAAACGTGTAAACCTAAAAAGAATAAGAAAACTGTTTCTTTAAATCTAAAACGTGTAAACCTTCTAAAAAGAAAAAGAAAACTATTTCTTTTCCAAACACAAGATTTGCACTAGTTTTTTTCCAGTTATGGGGGGATCACCGTTGGAATTGATGAAAAATGATTATTTCATTTTGCAGTTACAATTTAGATATTCCTTTCTCTACCACTAGTTTTTCTATATAGCTATAACTAACTAATTCTAAAATTAATTATTATTATGTAAATATATCCAAGGATATAAGCTACTTTTAAATAAAAAAAATTATTTCTCATTATTTAATAATTTATTTACAAATAAGGCAATGAACAAGATGTTCCATTTTAGGATATTCTTCAAGTTGATTCAAAATACGCCTTAAAAAGAAAGATTTCAAATTTAATAGCTATTAGCTTTCAAGATTGTTTTGCTTTCTCCTAGAATATTACCTTATTATTATTTTTTGAACCTAGATTGTTTTTATTTTACTAAAGAAATAAGTTGAACGTATCACAATCGATCGAAATGCGTTTTCATTGTACATTCAAGAACAGTAAGAGAGTCCCTCCCCTTTAATTCTGCATTTGACTTTGCACTTACGAGTAATGTACAAAACATCTTCAATGGATTAAAATTGTTCTTTTTTAGTTGGCATCGTTTTATGATTATAGAACCGTTTCTCTAACATCCAGACATTTATGCTGGAACCAAGATTCGAGTACAAAATAGAATGAAGTGATTTATTAGATATGAGGGACAAAGATTACTTATTTTATTTTGTTCGACTCGGAAGAGTGGCACATGTTCAGTATGGGTATAAAGAGTCCAACTTATTACCTACATATTTATCTCACTTTAGAAAAAGAGAAAATAAACTTGAATCAGAGAATACAATAAATTAAAAATAACTATATTTAAAACTTCATCTCACAATTGTAATAAGGAAATAAGGACGATAAAAGAAAATATGAAAAGTGTTAAAATTAACAATTCGATAGAGTTGAATTGGATTAAGGTTCATATCGGGATATATAGTAATGAAAACGCGCATCTCTATGCGAAGTTGGCGACACAGAAAGAGAGTGAGGATATCATTGTCCCCAAATCAAGTGGTGTCTTAAAAGGGGAATTTAGAGAAGAAATAAAACTACAATGGTTTGACAGATGGCACATGTCCAAAAAAGGAAGAGTCACTTTCGACTTTAATCCAAATCCGGAAATTAAAATAAGAAGATACCATCCATTGATAATCCAAATAATATCTGGACATGGGAGATTTCCTGCATATTCCAAAGATTTGGAAGAACGCAGAAAAATAAATGCATCTGTGAAGAAATGGGTACGGTGCACCTCTATGTAATGGAATATATTGAGGTCTCAGTGTTGTAAATAATGCGTTAGTACAATACTGATGGTACCACGTCATCTCAAAACCCTGAAGGATAGGATGTTAAAGATTAACAGTTTCATTCCAACTGTTTGAGAGAGTGCAGATGGTGAGAAAGACAGTCATTTACAACCCCGGAAGGAATATTAGTTTGACTGATCGGTCCATATAAGGTTGGACAACACTTATTCAGCAGTCGCCCACAAGAAATCCTGTCGATATTGCTACGTTCAGTGGTGGCGGGGTGGTCGGCTGTATATAAGAAGAAGAAGCTATATTTATAACCAAAGTTACAGATTTAAATTCAATAGGAACGTCATAATTACATTATAACAGAGTTTCCATGACTCAATGAATTTTATATAAATTTTTAACATTATTTAAGGTATCCGACTACGTTAAAAAGATTGGTTATCGATTCCATTGGGGATTTTATTTTCATTGTTATTTCTTGTAGTTCGGTTTTTTTTTGTAGTTTCCAAAACAGTTTATCTATTCTTGGAAAACGAGGGCCTGGCCTATAATCCAGGTTCAAATATTTTTTCAGTTAAAATTTGTCTTCAACTTCCATTTTGTTAAAACTTGAATTATCATTAAGATTCTCCACCGTTAACGTGATATCTCGAAAACTAATAGAGGTATTTACATAAAAATTTCAGCGTGTGTTTTAAATAATATGAGCTATGAAAGGAACCAAAAGTTTTATTGTTGGTCAAATACTTTTTCATTTATAGGTGTTTTTAGAAGAATTAAGCTGTGGATTTTTGGAAAAAATGCATATATACGTATACTTTTACCCCTCACTTCTTTGCATCTCAATATTTTTTATTAGATTCTTGTTCATTTTATTCATCATTGTATTCTATAACTTGTGTACAAAGAAAATTAGGATTATTGCGTTACATTTTTGTGTAGAGTGTTCACGGTTTTGGTTCAATTTCATTGAAATCTACCACGAATTTTCCCATTTCTCAAGATATATTACATTTTCAAATAATTGTTTTTGTATTTATAGTGCTTATTATTAAAAATGCATCTAAAAACCATAAAAAATTTCTAAAAAATCCGAATTTTCTAAATTTTCCCTTCGAACGTAGTCGGATACCTTAAATGAGATATCAGATATCATTTGAAAAAATCTTGAAGAGGGAATTTGCTTTTGCAGTATCTTTCAAATATTTTTTAAAAAGTTACATTAATGACTTTTCTTGAAGAATCAAATAACAATCTCTATCATAATTAATAGCCATCAACAGATGAAATCAATATCTTAAAGTGTCTTTTAACAACACAACATCATACTTTTTGCTGTTATGGAAAGTTTTTTTTTTTTCTTGTCTCTTTCAGAATGCGCAGTAGATTTGAAAATGAAGCATCAACGTGGTGTATTCGACTTGTATCATATGACATATATTTATTACCTTAAGATCAAATAATATAGTTTTATTTTGTAATAAGTACCTGCAGTTATTGAAAAGAATAGGAAAGGTGATTTCAATACATGCGATATTTACAATTTTTTGTGAAATGAGTAAATATTTAGTTTAATTTTTTTATTTTTTAAATTTTTTATCATTATTTTTTAATTTTTTAATTGTTTTATCATTATTTTTGATGTTTTAAAACGTTTTATCATTACTTTCTATTTTTTAAAATTTTCTAAAATTTTTTTATTTTTTAAAATGTTTTATCATTATTTTTTAATTTTTACTGATTTAAAACGTTTTATCATTATTTTAAATTTTTTTAAATGTTTTATCATTATTGTTTAATTTTTAAAATGTTTTATCATTATTTTTTTTATTTTTTTAAATCTTTTTTTATTATTTTTTTATTTTTTTTAAATCTTTTATCATTATTTTTTTATTTTTTAAAAATCTTTTATCATTATTTTTTTAATTTTTAATTTTTCAAAATGTTTTATCACTATTTTTTGATTTTTAATGTTTTGAAACGTTTTATAGTTATTTTTTATTTTTTATTTATCATTAATTTTCATTTTTTTAAATGTTTTATCATTATTTTTTATTTTTTTAAATGTTTAATTGTTTTTTTAATTTTTAATTTAGTTGCCTTCGGTACAACAATAAACGTCTACGTCACTGTAATGAATTAATAAAAATGTTTGCGAAAGCTCCACCTTTAAAAAATTATCTGACTTTAAAGATTGATTGACACAATTGCCCATCGCATTACCCTTCCAGATGGCGCGCATATGAGAGAGATACACAAGAGATGGATTTTGTTTTCTACCTTTAGATCTGGCGGCACTGGGAACGCCTGTCTTAGGCTATTTGTCCCCCTCACTTTCACTTACTTTCAGTTGTCGTCATAAGTTTGTGGCGTTCATAGGTCTCTACCGATCAGATGTTTGTATCCTAGAGATACGCGCGACCGATCATGTCAGTTTTTGTCACATCTGATTTTGTATGATTTTACAAATAAATCCGTATTGTTTTAGACTAGCGACAGCTGGCAAATGTACTTACGAAGGAAAATATTGAAAAAAAAGCACCCACATCATTAAAAAATGAGCTCAAATCAAAGGTGCTTGAGAGAAAAGCTGAACTATTTATTGAAGAAGTGGAAGATGCGACGTCAGGAAAAAAAAGATGCAAACAGTACCAAAAAGAAAAATGGACTAGAATCATGAACTTCAGTTTTGAGATTTGCCAGAAATTTATAGATCTTGAGCCCCCTAAACACATTTGCTGAAATTGCAATGAAATAACAATGAAACTTCCTTTTATATATCTCACTTTCAATTCCTTTTTCCTTTTTATACATAAATTATGGATTATTTTTGGCATTTCTCTATTTTATATGCATATTGCTTTGTCAAAATATCGCCCATTTTATTTATATTATTTTGAAATCAATTCAGTGAACCTGTGCTCATTTTATATTGTTATTTCAATCTATGTTCATATTGTTTTTGCTTCTTTTGAAGTAAAAAATGTTTAAAGTGACTGTATCTATGAATCCTAAGCTATTTACAATATAATTTTCGTTGTTACGCTTTTGAAAATTTAAATTTTACTAAAGCGTATGTGAAAAATAAGCGCGACCTTTCATGTTGGTATGACGGCCGCGCCCGCTGGAAGGTTAAAAATTTTCACGAATTGTACACTAATATAACTTATGACTTTATTTTTACATAGAAATTGAAGTAGGATATCTACATATTCTTGAAGAGTATTTTTTTAAAAATTGTATTAAATAATATGTTATACAATAATAACTTTTTTCAATTTAATCTGTCAGCAGCTATATAATTTTTAAGATTACAATTAAATGTTTAATTTTTGCACAAAGCATTTATATTTTGGATAATGCATATTTTACATGCATAATTTTTAAAATTACAGCAATTACAGTTAATATTTTTGCATCTTTTATGTTTGAGATTTTTAATTTTGAGGTTTCAAAATTTGAGAAGCTAAAAAGAATGAAATTTCAAAAACAGAAGTAATCAGTTTTCGTAATTTTTTCGGAGCAAGCTGCTATAAAAGATGAAAATTTTCTATTCGTTTTTTATATGAATATCATCTTGAATTTAAGTGATATTGAAGAAGTGCTGAAATATTGTTATAATTAAAGAACTAAAAGTATTTATTTTTATTGACCGAAGCTTATCGTCATAGCGTTCCAGTATGTGATAATACGAGATATTCATGTTATCATTCGTTTTATGACGTAACCGAATAGGGCGGATCTAACGGGTTTCTAAGAAAGTCATTATTTCTTGATTCTTTTAACTTTTTTAAGGCATTTAAAAGCATGCTTTATAATGAATTCAACAAAGAAAAGTCATTGAAAATAAAATCCTTCAGTGTTTATTAAGAGATTTTCCTATAATACGAGTCAAAATCAATTTTCAATGATTATTTTTTATTGACCGAAGCTTATCGTTATAGCGTTCCAGTATGTGATATTTTGAGATATTCATGTTATCATTAGTTTTGTGACGAAGTCGAATAGGGCGGATCTAACGGATTTCTAAGAAAGTCATTATTTCTTGACTTTTTTAACTTTTTTAAGGCATTTGACAGCATGCTTTATAAGGAATTCAACAAAGAAAAGTAAATGAAAATAAAGTCATTCAGTATTTATTAATAGATTTTCCTATTTTATGAGTCAAAATCAATTTCAATGATAACGTAAAGTGAAGAAATAGATAATTAAATGCGCTGCGACCTTCAAAAGATATTAACGATAACGAAGAATAGAATGTCATCGGCACAGATTAATAATGTATGTAATGAAATATGTATTTAGTTTCAAGCATCGCATGGAAGTAATAAACAAATAATATTCTCTTCATTCTTTTCAGGATATTAATTACTTTCGAACATAGAGACTTCGAATATTAAAACATATTCAAACAAAAGGACGAGCCTTAATAAAAACAAAATAGCTGAAATATAGAAGGGTTTTTGATATTCTAAGCAAGAAGAAGGAAAAATAAGCTTGATGGAAAACCGTTTTTGAATTTTTGCATTAAAAACAAAGAAAAGCCTGTGTCATTTTAGGCAGCAATTTGTTGCTTTTTTTTTGTATTATCAGTTTTTTAATGAATTTATTTCATCGAAGGATTCTGAAAAAAAAAATTCTGGAATTCATTGTTTTTATACATTTTGATTAGACCACGATTTTTTAATTAAGCCTTTAATATGCATGTTCTCTCAGATATTAGATACTTTTTCGTTTTTTTTTTGTTGTTATCTTACTCTTTTTCTTAGAAAACAAGCTTCGTTAATATTCAATGTGCATACAAATGAGTTGAATTTTGAAAAGCCGCCATGTTGACTTCATTATCTGGATTTTCCCTTCTATTATTATAATTTTTTAAAACTTTTATCTCATCACTTCAGTATATTTTTGAATTAGTAGAAAGAATGAAGCGGCATCATTTTTTGAAAGATCAGATGACTAGCTAACTTAGAAAACTGCCTCGATGAATAAATTGCTGCGTCTTTCAGTTTGCTGCTTTTGATTCCATGTAAATCATTCCTTTCTTGTTTGGCATTAAAATGTTATTGAAAAAGAAATTTGAATTCGGATAATTTTTTCGAAATTTTCTGCTTTGCTTTGTAATAATTCAAAGTTTAATTAGGATTATGATTTATGAGTTCTACAATAAATAATGAAAGGTTTAGTTTTGGAGGTTTCTTTTTTGTTGTAAATTGCATTTTTCAATAAATATCTAATTTAGAAACTTGAGCAAAAAACTTGAAACTTGAGAAACTACAACGCAAATTTGAATTAAAAGTAAAAGGCAAAAGTTTCAAATAATAACACCAACTTTTTTATTGGGATCTTTTCAGTTAAAAGCAATAAATAATGTTGAAATTGTACCTGAAGCACGAAAAACCCGTCAATACTCCGCAGACACTAAGAAAAAAGGTTTGGATATAAGGCTTTACATTTGCCTTTTTTTCTTCTACAGCCGTCCATCGTTGTGTCTTCTGTATCATAGAACCATATTACAAAAATAAAGCAGTATTAAAGATATGAAATGCATGAAGATTTTTTAAGTCACGTGCTGAAGAATGGCATAAGAAACAACAGGCCAATTTCGACAATTGCAGTTACAGTTACAAAGATTCAAATAATAACACCAACCATTTTTTTAATGTGATCTTCACAATTAAAGGCAATAAATGGTGTTGAAATTGTACCTGAAGTACGAAAAAACGTTGGTACTCTGCAGACACTAAGAAAAAAAATTAAAAGCGACCGTGGAATTTTCCAGGATAGAAATTTGATTTCTCTTGATGATGGATTCTACACCATGGTTTGGCTCTCAACAGAGCTAAAGGATTTTCTTTAAAAGTGTTCAGACACCAAGGTATGCTTGTTTAAGATACCTTTATGGTTGGGAAAAATGACTTTTATAACAGAAAAGGCAATATGAATTTAATACCACATCTTCGTTTCTACTACTTTGACTTGCACAAGTCTCTAACATGAGACAACAAAGTTAAATGGTAAAGCTTTTATTATCTGAATAAACAAAATGCTACAGTGTGTTTCATATACTCAAAATGCTGCAGTGTGTCTCAAATATTCACAATGCTGCAGTATGTCTCAAATATTCAGAATGTTGTAGTGTATCTCAAATACCTAAAATTCTATTGTGGGGCTACCGTGCAATTCATTGACTACAACGAGACTCATACTCTGTATAAGCTGTATATGACTTGACACTCAAACTTGAAAAGACAAGAGCAATCGCATGACTCTTGACCTCAATGACTTCCCCTTTCTGCCGAAGTTGCTGCGACAGTGTTAAGGAAGATAAAAATTATCTGATAGCATCTAATAAAAATTATCTCATGGGCATTATTATTTTTAGTAATAATGAAGATGGTACTTTATTCTTTTAATGATTTTTCATGCCTTTGACATTATGATTGTTTGATATTGGATGACATTTAGTCTTCCAACGGGTGCGGCCGTCATACCAACACAAAAAAAAACGCGCTTATTTCTCACATACGTTATACTAAAATAAAAATTTTCAAAGGCGTAACTATTAAAATTATGTTGTAAATAGCTTAAGATTAATAACTACAATTACTTTAAACATTTCTTATTTAAAAAGAAGCAGAAAAAATATAAACATAGATTGCAATAACAATATAAAATAACCACAGGTTAGCTAAATTGATTTAAAAATAATATAAATGAAACTGCATTTATTTTGACGGAACAATTTGATTACAATATAGAAGAGCAAAAAATAATACAAAGTTTATGTATAAAAAGGGGACCGAGGTAGCCTGGTGGTAAGGTCTCGGCTTCGGAACCGGAGGGTTTCAGGTTCGAGACTCGATTCCACCAAAGAACCGTCGTGTAAGGGGGTCTCTTGCTCGTTAAATCTGTCAGGCCAAACGTCCTCCCGCTGGTGGGGTGCGGTGTGGAGAGGGGGGTGCCAGTTCATGTGTCGTCCTCGTCATCTGATCTTGGTTCAAAATTACGAGGTCCGTTCCAAAATAGCCCTCGTGTTGCTTTAAACGGGATGTTAATATAACTAAATAAACATTATGTATAAAAAGGAAAAACTAATTGACAATTAGATATGAAAAGAAAGAAAATAGTTTCACTGTTATTTCATTGAAGCATTGCAATTTGGGCAAATGTGTTTAGTTTGCTCCAAACAGATACATTTCTGGCAAATCTCACAACTAAACGTTGTGATTCTAGTTCATTTATCTTTTTGGCAGGATTTGTATCTTTTTTTCCCTGACGTCACATCTTCCACTTCTTCAATACCTAGTTCGGCTTTTCTGTTTAGCACCTTAATTTCACCTCACTTTGTAGAGACTTGGGTGCTTTTATTCAACATTTTCTTTCGAAAGTGCATTTGCCAACTGTCGCCAATCTAAAATGACACAGATTTATTTGTAAAACCATACAAAATCAGATGTAACAAAAACTGACATGAACGTTCGCACGTATCTCTAAAATACAAATATCTGATCGACAGAGACCTATTAGCGCCACACACTTTCGACGACAACTGAAAGTATGTCAAATGGGAGGGACAAATAGCCAAGGACAGGCGTTCCCAGCGCCACCTTAGATAAAGATATAAAACGAAATTCATCTCTAGTGTATCTCTCACATATGCGCGCCCGCTGGAAAGCTAAGCAATCAGCCCCTTCCAAATCCCTGTACCACTACAGAGGCGGGAAATTTAATTATTTACGTCAGTTTAAACTTGTTCCATAATCATGGCAAAGCTTAGTTTAATCAGAACCAGCGGGTGACCGGGAATGATGAAAAAGAATATATACTTTCGTATTGGAAATGAATACAGTCATTAGAGTTGAGTGATATATAAAGAAGAAGCGTAGATAATATTAATTCCATTTTTCAACTTTATTATTCAAGACTTTAGGGTTAGCCATTTTTTTTTGTTTGTTTGTTTTCATATTCAGCAGGGGAAAAAAAGTGCAAGTAATAAATATTCAAAGTTTCATCGCAATCGGATGAGCGGTACGGCAGCGCATAAAACACAAACAGAAAAACGTTCATTTTTATTTATATAGATTAATAAATATGATTTGCAATTCCATTTTTGTTTTTATTTTATTTGGATTTCCTCAATTGAAATACCAAAAGGTATTAAATGTACCAGCGGGTGACCGAGCTCCGCTCGGAGAAAACAGGTATCGAAGCTAACTGGAAGATTTACATTTTCAATTGTGATTTATCAAAACAATACATGCCATAAGAAAATTTGTGAAACCATTGGTGAAAAGATAACTGGTTAATGTGCACCATTGTAAACTATTCTAAACAAAGTTAGAGTTTGGAAAGGGAACTATTCTATACAAAGGTAAAGTAAAGGTAAAGATTGAAGTGTGTTGAAGTTCAATATTTTTGACAAATTTATTTAAAAAAACCAAACATATATACATACATAAGAAACATACTATAAACCTATAACAGCATAAACATAAAACTTTATTAGTTCACCATATTGGCTATAGATGGCAGCACGTTACAGCTTAAAAAGTTAAGTAGCCATTATGGCGAACTAATAAAGTTTGAAAATATCCTATCTGTAACTCCGAACTGCTCGACCGTAGCGCTTCATAACCGGCTCCAACCAATTCCACGTGGCCAAAAACCCCAGACCCCCAAGTTCACCGGAGTTTATTAATTCTGGGGCGATTTTCGACTTGGCAACCATTCCTTGTATTATAGTATTAGATATAAACGTGGAAAACTCCAGTTCTGAAGCCAAGATATTATTTAAAAAGCATCATGACCTTAAATATATTAGAAGTTTTTGAAATAAAAAAAAAACGTATTCGTCTTGATATTTAGAAAATTGGAAGTGAAACATTTCCTTTGGCTTTAATGTTACTATGCACATCCATGGGCATTATTATCTTTAGTAATAATGAAGAATTTATTATTTCTTCTAATAATATTTTTGTAACTCGCATATTTTATCCCCAGTTAAAAATGGAAATTTAAAAAAAAAGTGCCAGCAAAAATTTTAACCATTTAGGAAATAAAATTTTCTTTCTAGATTATGTTTTATATATTTCTTCCTAACAACTAAAGATATTTGTTTTCAGTCAAAAATGTCAACAGTTGATGTTGACTATCAGGAAGCAAATAAAGGTGAGATTATTTTGTCTCAAATGGCTGACGTTTCGATTCTTAATATTTTCCATCTTAAAGTGAATATTTTACATCAACATTTTTGATAAAAGTCTTTCCGAGTCATTCTTTTAATGCTAAAAATTATTTCTAGATAGAACTGAATTTTTCATTCATACAATATTAAATGTACACTGAAGTGACAAAAGTCATGGGATAGCAATATACAAATATACAGATGGCAGTAGTATTGCAGCGAAAAAGTATAAATGCGCAGTTCGTTTTCCTGAGCTTTCATTTGTGTTCAAGTTATTCATGTGAACAGGTTTTTCGTGATTTATGGCAGCACGACGAGAATTAACAGACTTTGAACGTGGAATGTTAGTTGGAGCTAGACGCATGGGTCATTCCATTGCGGATATCGTTAGTGAATTCAACATTCCGAGATCCACAGTATCAAGAGTGTGCCGAGAGTATGAAATTTCAGGCATCCCATCCCATCATGGACAGCGCAGTGGGCGACCACCTGCACTTAACGACCGAGACCGCCGACGTCTGTGTATAATGGTCAATGTTAATAGACACGCAACACTTCGTCAAATAACTGCAGGAATCAATGTGGGACGTACGAGGGACGTGTCCGATAGGACTGTGCGGCGAAATTTGTCTTCCTTGGGCTATGACAGCAGAAGACCGACTCGAGTGCCTTTACTGACAGCACGACATCGCCTGCAGCGACTCTCCTGGGCTCGTGAGCATATCGACTGGTCCCTAGACCAGTGGAAAACCGTGGCGTGGTCAGATGAGTCACGATTTCAGTTGTTACGAGCTGATGGTAGAGTTCGAGTGTGGCGCAGACCCCACGAAGCCATGGACCCAAACTGTCAGCAAGGCACTGTTCAAGCTGGTGGTGGCTGCATAATGGTGTGGGCTGTTTTTACATGGCATGGACTCGGTCCTCTGGTGCAACTGAACCGATCATTGACTGGAAATGGTTATGTTCAGCTGCTTGCAGATCACTTGCAGCCTTTCATGGACTTCACGTACCCACACAACGATGGGATTTTTATGGATGACAATGCGCCATGTCACCGGGCCAGAACTGTACGCGATTAGTTTGAAGAGCATTCCGGACAATTCCATCGCATGATCTGGCCAGCTAGATCGCCCGATATGAATCCCATCGAGCATTTATGGGACATCATCGAAAGGTCCGTTCGTGCCCAAACTCCTGCACCATCCACACTTTCACAATTATGGACGTCTATACAGACAGCATGGCTCAATATTCCTGCAGAGGACTTCGAACGACTTGTGGACTCCATGACACGTCGACTTGTTGCACTTCGCTAGGCAAAAGGAGGACCGACACGATATAAACAGTCATCCCATGACTTTTGTCACTTCAGTGTATATAGTATAGGGTTATAAAAATATTGTCAAATTTCTGTTTTTGATAGCATAATGCATTATAAGCTCACTAAGCAGTATTGATAATGCAATCCAAAACAGAGGGTATACAAGCTCATAAAACGTTAATGATCATGCAACCCAAAACACAGGATATACAAGCTCATATCGCGGTAATGATCATGCAATTAAAAAAAGATAGTATATAAGCTCATAAAGCGGTAATGATCATGTAATTAAAAACAGAGGATATACAGTCTTATTAAGCGGTAATGATCATGATACCCAAAACAGAGGATATACAAGCTCATAAAGTAGTAAGACCATGCAATCCAAAACAGTGAGTATATAAACTCATAAAGCAGCAATGATTATGCAGTCCAAAGGAGACAGTATACAAGATCATAAAGCAGTAGAGAAAAAGAAATATGAGTGGTAAGTCATTTAAATTCGAAAGTAATAATAAGGAAAATGTATTGAAAAGTTATTAATTTCCGCAAACAATATATACGAATAGCATAGTTTTTGAAAGTTCGAGTAAATATTTTCATTCCGCTCTCTATAAATACAAATAAAAATGGTATTTTTAGAAATAAATGGCACATGATCTAAAGAAGGGGAAAAAATCTCAACTATTAAAGTAACCTGCCGCGAGGATAGTTGCAGTTTTTCTACTTCATTGAAGAGATGATCCTATATTTAATTAATGAAACTTCCAGAAAATAACGAAAAAAAAACTTATATAAGAAATTTAATTAAAGGTTACATTCCTTTATTCTTAAAAAAGAGATAAAAATTCTTATGGAATGTTAGAATTAATGTTTAGTGGAAAAGAGGAAAATATTAATAAGAATAAAAAATGGTTAGCTTCAGAAAGAGAAATTGCTTCTTCTTTTTTTTATGAGATGATGCTATCCATTAAAAATAAATGCGCTCCTTCACTTTTTTACGATTATTGTTGTTTATCAGCTGACAAAAATAAATTTGTGTTTTGCTTGGATAAAATATATTTCCTATTTTGTTTAATTGAATTTCAAAATCTGCTTTTCATTTACTGTTAAGTTCTCTAATTTTGTTCGTATAAAAAAGGTCGGGAAAATATATTCACGTTATTGTACTTTCAACTAAACTTCTAATCTGTAATTTTATTGGTTGATTCCATTTTATTTTCAATAGTTTATTTATTTTCATAATGCATTTAGCAGGTTTTTGACAACTTTTATAAATGATTTCAATTCTAATCGTTTATTGAAATAATATTGTACTGCAGTATGGTAAGAGAGAAATGGGCCATGTTTTTCTGATTAATGATTTTCAGAAGCACTTACATTAACAATCTGTAGAAATATCTTATGATAATAAAGTTCTAGAATTTTGGTTGAAGAACAACATTTGTAATTAGATAAATATAATCCCATCCATGAGATCATTTCTTTTAGTTGTAGGTATCTCCAAACAGGAAAAGTTATTTGATGGTAATTCTGAATATAACTTGCAACTGTCTTCGAAAAGAAGAAAGTCAAAATAATCACTTTTATATGCACCATTTGAAATCTCCCAACATTCAACCATCATTTATTTCATTGCATCTCAAACAGCTCATTTGAACAAATTCTTAACCGAAAAAAGTCACACGGAGTCTGAAAATATTTTCCTTTCTACATGGCTCCACCCATTCAAGGATTACTTATTCCTTTTATCACTTTTTTATCTGATATGAACACAAAGGTATCATAAAGAAGCAGTAAAACTTTTTGGATTTTATTTCAAGCCACATTTCCTGTATGCCGGTGTCGTCTCTATCCTTTTTTAGATCTGACACATTTGAGATACACGACATAATAAATATTAACCGACTTGTAGGACATTCAATTGGTAGTGAGATAATTCTTACTTAAGAATACATCACAATACTCCTTTGAGATAAGATGACGGCTCTGCGTTGATTATCAAGGTATATATATGCAAAATATGTTTCACGTAACTGCTGAAATTTGACCTGCTTGCAAAGCAGTCAGTAATTCGTTATCTTAACGGCATCCGCTTGCTGATAATCAGTCAATTTTTTATATTGCTAAGGATTTTGCTGCGTAGATATTCACAGTATGACAAATGTGACTTGGTGATGTCAAGAATTTTGATGATTGTTTATCAGATTGTAATGAATAGATGTAGTATCAGAAAAACTACCAAAAGAATGAAATATTTACCATTCTGAGCTCAGTATTAAATCATTATTTACATGATAGAAACTTCTTACTTATCCTGTGAATGTATAGAATTATTCTGTTAGACTGTATTTGAATATATAAAATGAAATATGCGAAAAGAGAATTTTCTTTTTGCTAAAAATGTTCAAGTCTTTCTTTCTTTGGGGTATTTGATTGGAAACCATTTGATGTTCAATCAATAGAATATGTTGTGAGTGTATAGATTTATTCTGAAAAACTATATTTCAATCTATAAAATCGAACAGGCTGAAAGTGAATTTTCATGCATTGTAAAATGTTCCTTTCTTTCTTTGAAGTATTTGATTGGAAACCATTTAATGTTCAATCAATAGAATATGTTGTGAGTGTATAAATTTATTCTGAAAAACTATATTTCAATCTATAAACTCGAACAGGCTGAAAGTGAATTTTCATGCATTGTAAAATGCTCCTTTCTTTCTTTGAAGTATTTGATTGGAAACCATTTAATGTTCAATCAATAATATATGTTGTGAGTGTATATATTTATTACGCAAGACGATATTTGAACATATAAAATTGAAAAGGCTGAAAGTGAACTTTCGCGCAATGCAAAATGTCCCAATCTTTCTTTGAAGTATTTGATTGGAAATCATTTAATGTTCAATCAATAGAATATGTTGTGAGTGTATATATTTATTCCGCAAGACGATATTTGAACATAAAAAATTGAAAAGGCTGAAAGTGAACTTTCGCGCAATGCAAAATGTCACAATCTTTCTTTGAAGTATTTGATCGGAAAACATTTAAAGTTCAATCAATAGAATATCTTATAAATCACGTATCAAATAAATCACGAAAGGTGGTTAATTGTTTTTAATTCCTGGAAGAAAATCATTGCGCAGGTTTTTCCAAATAAAATATGTATTTAACAAAACTGCTTAACAACTCCTAGCTGAGAAGTTAATAAAACTTCTTCGGTTTAAATTCTATTAGGTTGTTCGGAAAGTAATTTCATTTTTTCCTGACAAAGGATTTAATTGCATTTTTCGCACCCAATTTCATACTTAAACCGCAAAATCATTTTATGTTTTAAGAGCTGATATAGCAAGGCTTGAGTGTGAAAAAGTGCAGCTGATTCTTCGCAGTAGTTTTTGGATGGTGCCCTTTTAAATATGGAGAGCAATAAACAGCATTTTCGTCATTTTTTTCTTTTTTGCTATAAAAGGTAAAAATGCTGTTCAAGCCAGAAATAAATTAGCCAATATGTGTGGAGAAGATGTGTTAACAGTACATCAGTACCAGAACTGATTTGCAAAATTTTTCCTTCAAATGAGGAGGCCAAAAACCACTTCGATCAGTTTTTTTTACAGCAAAGACCAAAACTTTTATGAGCGTGTAATCATGTTACTACCAAAAGGTATTAGACCAGAATGGCAATTTTATAATTTAATAAATAATTTATTCATTAAACGAAAATTTCTTTTCATTTTGACACAAAAATACGAAATGACTTTCCGAACGACCCAATAATTTCAAAATATGACAAACTGCAAATGAAGTATTATGACAAATATTGGAATCATGTCACATTTTCGGCTTTCAGTTCTTTTGTACAAGCAACAATTTCTAAAATTCAATAGATTCATCTGTAGGAGCCGTTTATTGCTAAATATAATATCTGGAAAACTGATATTTTAGAATCTTATAGAAAGAGATATTTATAGAAATTATTTTCTTCTTTCTAACATAAGCTTTATTACATATGAATAAAGTGATCGAACATGTTATCCCAAAAGAACGATACAACTGTTAACCTTCCAGCGGGCGCGGCCGTCAGACAAACATGAAAGGACGTGCGTATTTCCCACATACGTTACAGTAAATTGTTAATTTTCAAAAGCGTAACTATTAAAATTATAATGTAAATAGCTTAGGATCAATAACTACAATTATTTTAAACATTTTTTACTTAAAAAGAAGTCGAAAAAATATTAACATAAATTGCAATAACAATATAAAATGAACACAGGTTATCTGAATTGATTGAAAAATAATATAAATGAAATGGTCTATATTTTGACAGAACAATTTGCATATAAAATATAGAAGTGCAAAAATACAGAATTTATGTATAAAAAGGAAGATATGAATAGGAAGAAAATAGTTTCATTGTTATTTCATTGCAGCGTAGCAATTGGAGCAAATGTGTTAGTGTGCTCGAAACATATAAATTTCTGTCAAATCTCACAACTGAACCTCCTGATTCTAGTCCGCTTTTCTTTTTGGCAGTGTTTTTTCCCTGACGTCTCATCTTAAACTTCTTCAATACCTAGTTCGGCTTTTCTCTTGAGCACCTTGCCGAGGTGGCCTGGTGGTAAGGTCTTGGCTTCGGAACCGGAGGGTTTCAGGTTCAAGACTCAATTCCACGGAAGAACCGTAGTTTGAGGGGGTCTCTTGCTCGTTAAATATGTCAGGCCAAACGTCCTCCCGCTGGTGCGGCGCGGTGTGGAGAGAGGGGTGCCAGTTCAGGTGTCGTCCTCGTCATCTGATCATGGTTCAAAATTGCGAGGTCCGTCCCAAAATAGCCCTCGTGTTGCTTTAAAACGAGATGTTAATATAACTAAACTAAACTCTTGAGCACCTTTCATTTTAGCTCACTTTTTAGAGATGTGGGTGCTTTTATTTTCAACATTTTCCTTCGTCCATCTCGTTAACCTTCTTCCATCACTTAATCTTTCGAGGAACAGAACATAGAACTACCAATTTTCAGATGTAAATTGAATATTATAATCAGATATATAAAATGGAAATGAAAATTTATTAATTTTTTTCGTACTTTTGCATACAAATTAAGGGATGGGATGTCATTTGAAGTCACAGTTTCAAATCTTAACAACAAACTGGGTTAAGAAAAATAAAAGACTAGATGGACTCAAACGAGACTACAATGTCTCCAAGGGTTAATAGACTTTTAATGTTTACTTGTAAATACAACTAAATAAAACATTACAAAATCCCTGAAAACATTTGTTTTAAACCGATCTTTTAGAAAGAACACACTGTTAGTCATAAAATTATCTCTTTAGTTTTTTGTAATTTGATAGCATCAGTTACAGTTTTAGATAAATTGTATACATATTTGGTTCTAGAATTCTCATAATGTGTTACTATTCCAAAAAAACATTCACGGGATATTTTAAAATCAAACTATCATTTCACTATAAGATTTAAACGGGATCTTTTAGAAAGAACACTCTGTTAGTCATAAAATTTTCTTTTTAGTTTTTTGTAATTTGAAAGCATCAGTTATAGTTTTAAATAAATTGTTTACATATTTGGTTCTAGAACTCTCATAGAGTGTTACTATTCTAAAAAAACATTTACGGGGTATTTTAAAATCAAACTATTATTTCATTATAAGATTTAAACGGGATCTTTTAGAAAGAGCGCACTGTTAGTCGTAAAATTATCTTTTCAAATTTTTGTAATTTCATAACATTAGTTATATTTTTAGATAAATTGTCAACTTATTTGGTTCTAGAACTCTCATAGAATGTTACTATTCCAAAAAAACATTTTAAAATCAAACTATTATTTCATTATAATGATAAATTTTGAAGATATGATGTAACGACTGAACTAAACCCTACCTAATTTATTTTATGCTATATTGTTTCCTTAAACAACTTCCTGAAACAGATGTAAATAGCTGAAAAAACTTTAGAAAACTAACGAAAGAAGAGTTCAGATGCTTTTCCATGAAAATTTATTTTTCCTATCATCTAACACTCGAAAACCTCGGTGAAAAATTCCTTAATTGGAATAGTTGGGAAAAGAGTTTCATGTTTCAAGAAGTGTGTAATATTCCTGCTTGTTAAAAGATAACAAGCATAAATGTGCTAACGAGACGGTGAAGTTATGGTGTTGAAAGGTTTCCAATTCCTACATTCGGAATTGTTGCCGAATGGAAATGTGTGAGACGCGGAGAACTTTGTCCTTTGTTGTCGCAGTTTGAATCTCATTTCTCATTAACCTTTTGACTGGTAACGAAGAGTCTCTGCGTCAATGCAGGGAGCTGGCGAGCCTATCAGCCATTTGGAGAGATAGATTCTTTGAAAGATTTTCAAATCCGAGAATAGAACGAAATAAATTTCGAAAGAAATAAGCTTTGCAAAGGAGTATATGACTGGATTTTTATACATAGTCTTTTTGCACCATCTAATATTTTTGAGATTGGCTTGAGTGAACAAGTTTTGGCATTATTAGACATATTTAAAATACAAATTTGTTACTGAAAAATTATATTTAAATTAAAAGGAATAAGATGAAATAATATTCTACTTATCAGATAATGATTTAAAATTTTTTAAATATCTGATAAACAATTTCCACAAAGAATAAAAGACAAAAATTTGTCGCGAAATATATATATTTATATATCGGTAAAAGTAATAAATCGGAGATTATAGAAAAATATTGTGAATTTTTTGAGATTTTGAAACGAATATAGTTATTATGTATGTATCAATTAAAATATGGTGTATAAATTTTATTGTGGATATTAGCCTTTAAATGATGAATATTGAAACCCTTAAAATTTACTTTTTGCTTTCTAATTTATTTACATTTCAGTTTGAAATTAATGATTAAAAAAAATGAACTTGAATTTCTTTCTTGAAGAAATGAAAATTTTATCTCCAGAGATTATGCAGATTACCTATTCCATCATGTATAGTTAAAGAATATAATAAATTATTTTCGGAATACTAACTCATGCAAAAAAATAATTTGAAACCTTGAAGTTTTATTTTTTAAAATCTTTGTTTGTGCTTTCATATTCTTTTTGATTTTTCCATTCATTTTTATACATGAAAAATGAAAGCTCCTCTTCTTAGAACAAGAGAAGAATGGACGGAAATTATTGAAGAAAAAAGTTCAGACTGTTCTATATGGAAATAGATTATTTCAATTTACACTGCAACCTTGTATAATTTTTTCGTATAGACTAACACTTGAGTTTCGTATAAACACTTATGTGCTATTTTAAGAAACATTCTGAATGCAAAACATTCAACCAGCTGCGAATGTAAATATAAAATAAATAACTAAATGAAATAAGTTTCGTTATAAAATATTTTACCGTCCCATAAAAAAAGCTTCAAATGTTGTACTAGCTATTGAATTATGCATTTTATCCTTTACAAATGTTACTTCAGAAGAAAGTTTTATTTAAATTGGCCAAGAAAATAGCGAATAAGTAACAATTGAAATTTTTTAAAATGAATCTTCTTCTCATTTATGAATAAATTTCTACACGGGGGAATGTTCTAATCTTCTTTGAATACTTAATTATTTATCACTATTTTTTATGAAGTTCTATGTTTAACATTTTCTATAATTAAAAACAACAATATAAAACATAAATTATTAAAAATGTAGATTTCCAGTAAATTTTTATATTCTGAGATAAACAAATATTATTTTTTTTAATATTGGGGAAAGAATTTTGTTATAAAAATTTTTTAGTCATTATTTTTTATTTTATAATCTAAAGGAAATGTGTGACCTAATTACAAAATGTGAATGAAGTGCTCAAAAAATTTTTACTCATAATTTTTTTTATCATTTAAAATGTAAAAAATATGTGTGAATTTATTTGAAAATGTGAATGAAGTAAAATAAATTCTAAAGACAGAGTTGCTTCACAAAAAAAAAATCCAAATTTGTTTTCCGAATTTTTCCGATAAAATTTTGCATAGAAAGATAAAAAAATTAATCCAAATTAATAGTCATGATAGATGTTAAATAGTCATGATAGTTCAAATGCAATAAGTTATGAAGTAAAAAAAATTTGTGCAAGGAAAAACTATAAACTAATCAATAATTTGAAGTAATTGAAATTGAAAGGTTAAATAAAGTTTGAAGTAAGAAAAAGTAATTTCTTATCTTGAAATATATTCTCTTCAAATCAATTCATTACCAGCTATCGGAAGTCAAAATAGGTGTTCCCAACTATCGCGTCGTCTTTTGGGTGATTCCGAACAAGTTCTAGAAATTCTTTAATGTTGCTGCAACTGAATCTGATTAATTTATAAATTAATTTGGAATGAGAAATTATTGAATGTGGCCTGAAAAGCATGTGTAAGTACTCACATGAATTATAATCTTATTTTCTTTCTCATAAATCTTTTTTAAATACAAATAAATGATAATTTTTACAAAATTCGTTTCCAGTTTCTCTGTGCTTTATAAAATTTATCTTTTAAAGTAGTAATAAAAAATACTTTTTCAAAAATTTTACAGAAATGATATAAATTTTCAAAAAACAATAAACTATATGAAAAAGTAGGACATATTAATTATGAACGCATTTTTATGCATAATAATTTAGTATGCATATAAATGTATATTAGCGTATAATATATAATAATATTTAGTATAATACTTTAGCATTCAGATCATAGCAGCATACTGTTCAACTACTACTACCGTTCAGTTACATTTTTTGTTTGTTAGAGCTTAAAAGCTCTAACAAAAATTTTAATGAGAGCCGTAAAATCAATTTAAAACAATAAAAACTTAATCTTTATAAGAATCCAATGTAATTTCAAATAATTTAGAGTAATGTTGCAATTTGCTTACATACAGGCATTTTCAAATTAATTTTTCTGTTAAACATTAAGGAAACAGGGTTTAAAAATGAATCATTTCACAAAGTATTTACATATTGGGTTTTTATAAATTGGTAAAGGTGGCTTGCATTTTTTTCTGTTTTTACTCTGGGGGGGGAGGAAACAAACGGAGATGATGGTTAACCTTCCAGCGGGTGCGCGTATGTGAGAGATACACAAGAGATGAATTTCGTTTTATACATTCAGATCTGGTGGCACTGGGAACGCCTGCCTTCGGGTATTTTACCCCCTTCCTTTGACATACTTTCAGTTGTCGTTGTAAGTTCGTGGCGTTAATAGGTCTCTGCCGATCTGATATTTGTATTTTAGATACACGCACGACCGTTCTTGTAAGTTTTTGTTACATCTGATTCTGTATGATTTTAGAAATAAATCTGTGTTGATTTAGACTGGCGACAGTTGGCAAATGCACTTAGGAAAGCAATTGTTGAAAAAAAGCACCCTCGTTCCTACAAAGCGAGCTAAAATGAATGGTGCTAAAGAGGAAGGCAGAACTAGGTATTGAAGAAGTGGAAGATGTGACGTCAGGAAAAAAAGATGCAAACTCTGCCGAAAAGGAAAGCCGACTAGAATCACGAGATTCAGTTGTGAGACTTGACAGAAATTTATATATTTGGAGCACACTAAACACATTTGCTCAAATAGCAATGCTGCAATGAAATAACAAGAAACTATTTTCTTCCTTTTCATATCTAACTATCGATTACTTTTTCCTTTTTAAACATAAATTATTTATTTTTGCACTTCTATATTTTATATTAAAATTGCTCTGTCAACATATCGACCATTGTATTTATATTATTTTTAAATGAATTCAGTTAACCTGTGATCATTTTATATTGTTATTGCAATCTATGTTTGTATTGTTTCTGCTCCTTTTTATGTAAAAAATGCTAAAAGTGATTGTAGTTATTAATCCTAAGATATTTACAACATAATTTTAGTTGCTACGCTTTCGAAAATTTAAAACTTACTATAGCGTATGTGAGAAATACGCGCGACCTTTCATGTTAGTATGACGGCTGCTCCCACTGAAAGGTTAAGGAATTCTACTGAGTTCAGACTTTTCTTTGTTGTCAATGTTTCAGTGTGATTAGGAAAAAATTTTGGTGTAGAATATTACTTTTCCCTTGACAGTTCAAAGATTCTAGAACTAGAAATAAACATATCAACAAAGGACTGCTATATTGAACTATGAACAGGAAGATAATGACTCATAGAATGGAAAGAATGTTGATAAGATCACCAGTCCTTCAATAAATTGTTCCTTGAATCTTTATCAATGCAGTCCAAGAAATATTTCCTTGAATAAAAATTGCACGATATAAAATAAATCATATTTCGTAGTTTTGCTAGCATCCAAACAGTCTTATGTTTTACATCTTACCTAAAAGTCATATAAATAATTTCTGGATTATTTATTTATTCTAAAACCATATTATAATGCGAAATTGAGTCATAAATTTGTAAATTTGGAATCTCGGAATGTTTGAAATTTTGGTCTACCTTCATCAAATTTACTTCCGTAGAATAAGCATGAACTTAATCTAAAAATTCGAAATATAAATTAAATCATAATTCGCAGTTTTTCTAATATCCAGACAGTCAGAGTTCAAGCATATTTCACATCTTGCCTAAAATTCCCTTATAAATAATTTCTGGATTATTCATTTATTCTGAAATAATAAATTAATATGTAATTGAATCAAAAATTTATAAATTTGGAATCTATGGGCTTTTGAAATTTCGGCCTATCTGCGTCAAATTTACTCCCGTAGAATAAGCACTAGACTAAAAAGAATCATTCTTTATCATTATCCGTGCAAGAAATACAACACGGCTGTTAAAATTTTAATGTTCACTGAATAAAGAAATAAATTTAGTAAAAATAAACTTCGTTTAAAAACGTTGATGACGGCTTGATTCCATTTTACATTCTTTATGACATTTTTTATAACAAATGAATATAACAAGCATCTGTGCAAAAAAATAATAATAATGCGACTTCAAAAAATAATTGAGTTTGATGGGGATGGGAAAATAACTTGTCGATGATCAGTAATGAATGAATTCGACACTCAGCTATAAAAAGAATTTGAAAGGAATAAAGAACCGTTTCTCGAGTCACTTAAAAAAGTAATAAAAGGAAGATTTCTTTGAAGTATATTTGTTTAATTTAAGATAAGCAACTGATTTTTTTTCGTGAATACTTCATTTCGAAGAATTAAAAAAAAAAACGCATCCTAATTGTTTTTTCTGAAAGTCAATATTCTAAAAGATTCAGAAAGTGCTATAATTATGCGAATTCAATAAAAATGCAGTACTGGTGTCGTTTTTAGGAGCTAAATGGGGATTTTTGTTTTAAAAAATTCATGCAAGAGACTGTCGAATTATTAAGAATAAATTCTCAAATTTTCGCTAAAGATGTTTTTAAGGTATCGGACTACGTTCGAAGAAAATAATTTGGAAAATTGGATATTTTTAAAGCCATGGTTTTTAGATGAATTATCAATTTTAATACAAAATACTATAAATACAAAACAATTATTTGAAACATAATATGTTTTGAGAAATAAGAAAAATTATTGTACACTTTAAAGAAATCCAACCAAAACGGTTAACACTCTTTACAAAATTATAATACAGCAATCCCATTTTTTCTTTGCACTCAAATTATAAAATATAATGATGAATGAAATGAACCAAAATCTAAGAAAAAAAATCTTGAGATGCAAAGAAGTGATGGGTGAAAATATACGTCTGTATGCATTTTTTCTATAGGTTCCCAACTTAAGTTTCCTAAAATCACCTATAACTGAAAAAAAATATTTCACCGACAGTAAAAATTTTGGTTCATTTTATTGCCCATATTATTTAAAACACACTCTGAAATTTTTATGTAAATACCTCAATTAGTTTTTGAGATATCATGTAAACGGTGGAGAAATCTTATGAAAATGAAACGTTTTGAGAAAATTGAAGTGAAAGGCAAATTTTAACTGAAAAATGTGTTTCCGTGGATGATAGATTAGGTCTTCCTTCTTTACTTCCTTGTATACTTATTACTTGCACTTCCGGGATGGTTATAAGCATAGTAAAATTGATAATTAATAATAGTAAAATTGTATATAAAAATTATTTTTGGATCTATATACCGCATATATTAACCATGGATTAGCCACCAAATAATTCGCCAAGGAGATACATCAGATTCAGTAAAGTTGTTAAATTCAAGTTAAACTTTAATATTTCTCAGCTATTATACGTAAATACTATGTAAGTATTTCTCTACGGTAATAGTTTTATTGGAGAGTGTTTTATAGGAACCCATCCTTTAAATTTGAAATTTTAACAAAACACATGAAATTTTAGCGTTTTTTTGCTGTAACTTCCAAAAATATTAGATTACAGCTAATTTTGCTCCATCTTAGTTTTCAAAAGATTGTCTTTTCAACTATATTAAAGATTTTATGGCATAAATATATTTCCATTCTTTAATCAATTTTCAAAGTAAATATTTTAATCCCATTTTCTAACATTAAACTTGAGAATTCTGAACGAATATAAAACGAATCACGAGGTCAACAATAAGTAGTTTCTTTCATTGCCATTCGGAAAGAACACAACAAGCTTTACGATTCTAAAAGAATACAAAAATCTAATATATAAGTGAATATTTGTGTGCCGAATAGAATAATAAAAATAGAATAAATGCTATTTCTGCTTCTCTTTTATACATCCTTCCATTTCAATGAATGTATTCATTGTCGACAAGAAAATAAATATCATTCTGAATCAAACAAGAAAATAACGATATTTCCAAGATTATTTCTTCGACGGCAGCAACGCGCCGGGTACCCGCTAGTATTCTATATTTTAATGGTAATTTGATTAACAGAAACTTTTATAACGATATTAAATAATATATTCCAGTTAAAAATGTATCATTTAATGAACCAGAAGAATTAATTTTAGCGATAAACATTGACAGATCTTCTATCACAACAATGATATCACGTTAACAAACTGCCCCCATTCTAAGTTTTAATTCTGTATTCTTAATATTTATTCTATATTTCATTCTGATTTACAGAAACTTTGATGATTTTACAACACTTATTTCTGTTAAGATTGTATCATTTACCGAGCCAGTAGATTTATTTTCAGAGAGAGACATTAGATAGATCTCAATTCACAACAATGATATCGAGTGAACTGACCATCAATATTCAGCAATATTCTTTTACAGATTATCCTGTTATTGTTTTATCTGTCTGGCGTAATAACAGAAATTCCAGAGGGCATAATTAAGTTTATCCAGTCACCTTCGTGTTACCAGAAACTAAGGTAAGTGAATTTCCTATTTTTTAAATATTCTGCATTTTAATTCTGTATTCTTAATATTATTTTTTTTATATTTTAATTCTGTATTCCTAGTATTTATTCTACAGTTGAATTCTCTATTCTTAATATTTAATCTATATTTTTATTCTGTATTCTTAATATGTATTCTATATTTTTATTCTGTATTCTTAATATGTATTCTATACTTTAATTATGTCTTCTTAATATGCATTCTATATTTTAATTATGTATTCTAAATTTTATTCTCATTTACAGAAACTTTTATGACGATTTTACAGCACTGATTTCAGTTACGAAAGTATCATTTACCGAACCAGTAGATTTATTTTCGGGGAGCAAACATTTGACAGCTCTCCATTCACAACAATGATATCACGTTAACAAACTGGCCACATCAAAAACAATTGTAATCCCAAAACGCTGGGAGTCTCCGCACGTCTATAACAGGCAGAATGAATTGCTCCCAAAATTGACGGCATCTTCTCCGCACAAAAGGCCCAGACACTCCCAGAATGAATCTCATTTAATGCGTTTATTGTGACTTTAAATCACATTTTAAGTAAACTAGTCCTTTGAGCGATGGTCCTGGTTGAAACTGATACTCGTGAAGTATGATCCGAAGTGGAAAGATCTAGCGCAGTAAGCTTTCCAGAGATGTAACTTTGTTAATTACTGGATTATCTGCCTGGAGGTAGCATTCTTTAGGCTGGGGAGGGCGCTAATGACGTTGGGAGGACTTTAAATAAATAGTGTGGAACTTTTAATTAAATGCATAACCCCGTTTTAACAAGTTTCCACGGATAAGATGATAAAGGATAGATGAATCGCCGACTTTATTCCGTGTAATGGTCTGACATTTTTTATTGTTTCCTCGTGATGTGTTGTCGGCGGATTAGGTACAGGATTAGGTAGGTAATCCTCCCAAAGACAGTAGGTAATAAAATGATGAGCGAAATTGGATTGGTATGAATACAGATTCACTTTAACGTATGGATTTTAGGAATGGGTACGCTATTTAAATGATATGGTAACCAAGGAAAGATAAATCAGCAATTTTAAATCGATCCAATGGATCTGATTAAGCCTTGTTTTATTTCCTACAAGCTGGTACTCGGCGCGTTGTTGAGTTAGAAGAAATAATCTTGGAACCATCGTTTGGAATTTGAAATAGTTATATTGTTTCATTAAAAATGATAGGAAGAATGATATTTATTTTCTTGTAGCCAATGGATACATTCATTATAATGGAAAAATACATAAAGGAGAAGCATAAATGGTATTTATTCTATTTTTATTATTCTATTCTACAAAAAAATATTCATTTTATGGATTAGATTTGCTGATTCTTTTAGAATTCCTCAATTTGTAAATACCCCCTAATAAGCTATCTTACCAATTCGAATTACAGATACTATCTCTTAACCCATATAAACCACAAAATATATTAATAAAAGCTTTGATCAAATATTATAGTTATGGCAATAAATGTTAACCATGGATAAAAGAAAGAATCAGAAGATCAAGAATCCGATATTCTTGTGCATAACCCTTCATCCATTTTATCCTTTTCCTACTGATTTTACTTCTGCTTTAATGATTTTTAAGCACTGATGTTCGAGCACGGGTTAGAAGTAAAACTTTTATTCGTATTTCGCACTTAATTTGATTTTTTTTTACCTTTTTCACTTAAATAAAGCTAAGTTATTTTGAATCTAAGCATTCAATGTTTTAAAAAATTAAAAAGGGAAAAAAGTTAGTTGAAGTATTTGTATGTTACCTATTGACGGAAACTGATCCTCATTTGCAATATTTCAGATGAAAAGTAGAAAAAGCAGCATTCATGAAACCTTATTTAATATGCTGATATATATATATATATCAGCATATTAAATAA
>JAPMOQ010044897.1:90624-106997 GCA_026543055.1 Argiope trifasciata
ATACATGAATATAAATCTAAATGGATTAGAGATTTTCTTTCTTTTACTGGGAGATGGAGTGAACAATAGCTTTCATTCCAGAATATCAAGTTTTTAATGTCAAATCTAAAGATTTGTGATTCTCCATTTTGAATATTCGTTTAGTTACTATCAATTTTGTTTTGCTCTACATTTTGACTTTTCATTAATTTCCAACAATTTACCTCCATAGGGATTTTGATTCTTAATGACTCAAAAAAAAATTATACATGAAAATAAATCTAAATGGATTAGAGGTCTTCACGTTTTTACAGCGAGCTGGAGTGAACAATAGTGCCAGCTTAGGTGTCGTCCTCATTATCTGATTACGGTTCAAAATTGCAAGGTCCGTTCCCAAATAGCTTTAATGCTGATTTAAAACGAGACGTTAATATAACTAAGCTAAAACAACACTGGGGTTCTTTGGGGGACCATGGAGAAGTTTAATTCACTGGGGAAGTTTTAACTGTACTTTTTTTATTAATCATTTAACCAAATCACTTAAGTATTAACTGTACTTTAAGTACTTTTTCAAATCTGCAAATCCAACCTACAAGTAAGGAGAGATTTCTATATTTCATTTAACTTTAAATAAAATTCCTTAATCTTGAACTTTGTATTATGTTTTATCTTTGAAAATAATGAGAAATTCAGTTGCTTTATAGATGGTCCTCGGTATGTAAATATTTAATTTTAAAACAATATAACATCGATATAAATAAAAATGAATGTTTGTCTGTATGTCTCTTATACGCTGCCGTACCGCTCATCACATTACGAAGAAATGTTGAATAGTTATTACTTGAACTTATTTTTTACTGTTGAAGATGGAAAATTGAAAAAAATATTGCCAACCCTAGAGTCTTGAATAATAAAATTTAAAAAAATTGAATTAATATTATTTAAGCTTCTTCTTTATGTATCACTCAATTTCAATGAATGTATTCATTTCCGATACGGAAAGAAATATTATTCTTTCTGTCATTCCTAATAAAACAAGACAGTTATTTCAAATTTCAAACGATATTTCCAAAATAATATTTTCTGTGGCAGCAACGCGCCGGATGCTAGCTAGTTTTAAATAAATGTAAGTGATGAAACTAAAACGTGAAATAATTTTTAAATTTAAATCAAAATGGGGAATTTTTTTAATAATATGTTTTGTTACTTTTGATTAAGCAAAATTTAACTTTAAAAACTATGTTAATTTTTATTTCCAACTTAACCATTTCCATATTGTTTTATTTCCAACTTAATCATAGAAACTTTTCTTTATAAAAGAAACTATATATCGATTGTCCTTATCTTAGAAATGTGTCAGCTGCCTGATTTGATAAATTCCATGGAAGGAATCTATTTGTCGATGAAAAGCTCCTATTCAATGAATATGGATTATTGAAATCCAATCTGTTCTGGGATTCATTAAGGGATGGGAACAAAAATGATTCATTTTACTCCATCCCTATTCACAGTTTCAAAAGACCATAGTTATGTTTCATAATCGGAAAAACATAGAAGTATGCGTACATTTTGTCAGATTTTCTCTAAAACTATTTCGAAATATCAATGCATTATTGTGTAACATACTAATCATCCTTTGGGACCTACTTACTCACTAGGTATTTTTTTTTCGTATTGACTAATTAAGTCAATGTTGTGCAATTAATTTTGATACTATATTTAGAGCTTCAAATTGTGATATCATATTAATCGCAAATCATATTATTTTAGAGACATAGGACATGATTTATCTATATAAATAAAAATGAATGTCTGCCTTATGTTTCTTATCGCTGCTGTATCTCTCATCCGATTCCGATAAAACTTCGCCTACTTATTACTTGCAGCTAAAGGATGGTTATAGGCATAGTAAAATTATCTAAAGAATAAAAAATATTTTCAGATCTATTTACCACATCTATTAACCAAGGATTATTGTCAAATAACTCGCCACTTGGAGCCAACAAAATCCGTAAAAAGGCTAAATTTAAACTAGACGTTAATATTTCGTAGTTGTTGTATGTAAATGCAATGTAAGTCTTTCTCGAAGGTAAGAGTTTTCTTAGAGAGCATGTGAGAAATCAAAGAAATCATGGAAAGAAGCAGCATTGACAGGATTTGTAGTGGCTGAAGGCTATCTTAAGCATAACCCTTCGATAACTTTTACCAAGTCACCAAGTCACCACATCCACTTCGATGCAGCTCTCTCACAGTGACAATCACTGACTTTACCAGTGAATTATTCAGTGATTGACTACCTCCTCATCCAGTGAATAAATCTCCCAAGCTCTGAAATAGACCTAGAAGTGGGTGATATACTTCATTACATTGCCCGAATGCACCCTTACATGCTTAACTATATTTAAAACGAAGAAGGAAATCAACATTACAAAAGGGTGATATTTTCTACATGAAGACATTTGCCCTCTGTGATTCAGGATGGGTGTTGTCGATTCCATGAAGATAAAATAGGCAGCCACGGCATCTCTGAATTGACAAGTATGCTGTTTCAGAATGATATACTTGTTTGTTTGCCTGTTATTTTTCTTCTTTGAACTTAACATCATACAACAACACACCTCATTTTTATTGGTTTCATTTGGCCACTTTCCTGTTTGATATAGATGTTGATGGCCTTTATTAAAAAATACACTGCAATTAATATGAAATACACAAACAAATGATAAAATACAATTACTTATAATATAACAAGAAATGATAAAAACTAGAATGAAAGATACCTGGAGTAGAAAAGTATTAGATGAATGAAAATAATAATGGACAGTGTGAATGAAAATATATATGAATTATAAAAATCAGCTACTTGAAGGGGGCTTAAGGATATATTATGAATAGAATGCTAGGTGTATTAAATATTAGCCTAAAAATTGATAGCGTTAATCCACTTGGAACAGTTCCCCATGATCAGTTAAGAATGTAATCATGTTTATGATTCTTTCTTTTGGAAGATGGATTGCTAAGGAATCTTTGGTATTAAAAACTTTCTAATGCTGTAGGATTTCCTTCTTATAAACATTCGATATAAACATAAATGTTTATATGTCAGACCAATATAAATTTTTACTGAAAGGAAAACATGTTGTGAAATAAACACCGTAATGGATGAAGCAGACTATGAATATGAAGGTTTCTTTTTCTTGTATATAGCCGACCACCCCGTCACCACTGAACGTAGCAGTATCAACAGAATTTGTTGTGGTCGACTGCTGTAAAGGTGAGTGGAGGGATTTTGCAGAATCAACAGAAATAGAACTCATAATAGGAAAATATTACCAAGAAGACGAAAACATACCAGGCAACTAATAAGGGATTCTAGTGAATATTCTGAAATCGTACACACATCATCAGAAGAATGGAAGGAAATGGATAAAGTGCCTGAAATAAAGATATTTATTGGAGTGCCAGATGTAAACGCTCTGATTTTTGGAAAATTCTGTACTTTTCCGAAGTCATGAGAGGTTTTTGACGAAGTTTTATGAATTTGCGAATGGCAGTTATATCCATAATATACGATTGATTAACACTATGTAAGAATTATAAAATAAAACGTTTTTTAAATAAAAATTAAAAGTTTTTTGAGCGCAGTTTTCTATTATTACTTCTTAATGGAAGGGATGAAGAAAATATTTGGATTTTGGTAGAGTAATGACTGGATATCTATGACAAGTCCCAGATTCAAGATATTAGCACCAATATAAATGCTGCTTTAAATTTTTACTTACTTGGTTCTCAAGGTTATTAGTCCTATCCATTAAATGTAAAAGTGTCAAATTCTAGGAATAAATTGAATTCACCAAAAACAATTCATTGAAGCGAATTTTTTTTTAAAAAAAAACGTCAGCCAGATTTCGGAAAATACAATAATTAAACAAATTAATCCCATCGTAAGTCTTAATTCAATTGAAATTAGAGCGCTTAAAAGAATATTTTTCGATTGCGCATTTTTAGATAGCGTTTTTGGAATTGCAAACACATTTTTATCACTTTGAATTTTTTTAAAAAATTATCAAAAAAAAAGAATTAAAAAAATTGAAGATAATTGTGTTGACGGTTACCTTAATGAATTCGGAAGCATGATCAAGACACCTTATCTTTTCCATTCCTAAAAGAAAAATCATGAAATCTATAATGCGTTCCATTTTAAAAGGTTCGGATTTTCCAAAAAATGAAGGCCATAATGCTCAGCACTTCGCTAATGATATGCAAATGGAAGGAAACTATTATTAAGAAAGCGAGACTTAATGAAAGATTTTGGGATCCATTAAGTAATTTTTTTGTAGGGATTACTTCTTATTTGTGTTTCTTCGGACAGAAATGAAAGTTTTTCGCAAGTTACCCAGGCAAGTTTTATTTTAATCTGTTTTATTGTTAATTTTTACGGAGAAAATTTTTCCTTCAGCGAGACTCATTTTCTGAAATAGAAAAAAAACTGGAAATTCAAATTTCTTTGGCTGAGAAATTTTTTTGGCTTTATTTGCTTCTGATTAATTAGCTTAGAAGTATATTTCCAGAAAATTATTAAGGATTTTTTTTAAATTACTTGATTAAATAGCTCTTACAGTAAAAATTCAGAAATTCCATATTACATCTAAGCATAGACTAGCTGTCCTGCTTTTTCAATTTTTCAAAGTCTTTTGGACAGTGTCTATGGCACAACATAATGCAAAGTTCATACATGTTATGATGTAGTAAAACAGAAACTATAGTAGTAAGAGATAACTTATGTGAGCGCACTGAACATCTGAACTCAAAGAACAGAAGAGATCTTTTTCCATTTTAATAAAAAATAATTAATTCCTTGTAAAATTTGGAAAAGGTTTTGTATATTGAATTTATCTTTTTTCAGATGGTAAATAACTTTCTAAATTATATAATATTAATTTGTATGTCTTTGTATTAAATAAAGCAGACGCATACGAATTAGAAGGAAAATTAAATAAATACAAAAGCAGGAAAATTTACATAATGGCCATTTTTCTGCAAATATCTGAACCATAAACGGCATGACCACCGTCATTACAAATCAAGATAATGCTTCATATGAACTTTGGTAACTATTCACAATCACCTAAAGAGTTTGCATACAAAAATTTAGGCCTTTTTCCTTTATGTTTTCAATCCATTCAAACCTCTAAAACATATTACTCCTCATATTGTTATTACAATTCACGTATTAAATTAAATCAGTTAACTGCTTCGATCTCTTCGAATCAGAGAATCGCTGACTAAAGAACTTTACAAAGCATTTCTTGAATTGATTAAATACATAACGTGGAATCGGATCAGGAAGTAAGAGAATGTTTTCGAATGACTTTGATAAGGGATAAATTAAGATAAAATTTTAGAAATTAATTTGGATTTAAATTAAATGTTGAAAAACCATTATGTAAAGCAAAAAAATGACCTGTGAAAATATACGTTTAAATAATGTGTTTAAATACTATTTTTGATTATTTTAATGAATAAAATATATTTTATTATTTTATAATATATGATATATTCAATCATATATATTAATATATAAACATATTTTTAACATAAAATATATTTTTAATTCTATTTTATAGTAATTCCTTTCATGGAAAATCCAGATTTTTCATTCATTTTTAAAGCAGTCTTTTAAAATTCCATGTTGTTTCAAGCAAAATTCTGAAATAATATGGACAAAATATCTAGTTAAAAATTATTATTCTTCTATTTATAAAACGAAGAATATCTGGAAAGAATATGGACAAAATATCTATTTAATAATTATTATTCTTCAATTTATCTTTAAGTAGTGATTTACTTAGTCGTTGTTCCTTTTCCGTTGTAAAATATTTCGTTCGATCCTTTTTTTCTCCTACTTAAAAGCAGGAAAGAATAGAAGAAGGTCAAGCCTTATTAAACTCTATCCCTATTGTTTAGATTTATTCGAAAAATAATGTTCTATTCGGGGCATTCCCTCAGAATGCATCTGCTTCATTACCGTAGAATATATTTTAAGAAGCCCGTGATCACTTATGTAACCGCTCCGCACCAAACCGTAGACCAAAGAACCGAGTGTGTGTACCGATTGGATTAGCAAGCGACTGCGTGTAATTGGACGCCTTCAACGAGTTACCCTTTATTTGCACGGGACTTCCTCGTTCTCCCAATTACTCGGAATATGAAAGAAGAAAGGAAGATAAGAGCATGGCGAATGAAGTGTTGAAGCAATACCGAATATTATGCTAATGTAAAATACCGCTCTGTGTTGTTGGGTGAGATAACAAAGGCTTAATGCTTAGTTACCTTTCGACCTAAGAGCTAATTTACTAAATTAACCTGGTTTAGGGCTCTGCAGACTCTTGCTTGATTTTTTATCGGTTTTGTAATCCGCCTTTTTTGCCCTATTTACTTAGTGTTCAACACAGGTTTTCGAGAGCAAACTGCCATGTTCAGTATCAAAAAAATAAAAAAGTGTTATTTGTCAGACGAGCCGAGAAGAGGTTTTAGAGCTTCGGTCCATTTATCTAGAATGGAATCTTAAATGGCGATAGCAAACTTTTATTTTTGAGATAAATGCCCGATGAAGTGCTTGTGGTGATGATAATTTGGTTCATTTTCTTTATCTAATATTCGAATCTCCCACTGATAGCTCGCCTTCAGATGATCTACGAGAAGGTTGTTCAGGATTAGAGGGGGAATTTATTTTGTATATTTCCTTTATAAATCATCATTCAATGCCCATTTAGGAATATTCTACAACGTGCAATGAAATTATAGTTGTTAGCATTTTATTTTTATTAGAAATATTAAGTGTTGTTTGTGGGGTTTTTAATGTTGATTTTAACTCTGCGGTTGTTCGTCGACTAGATTCGATTACTATGTATAATTATCCATAATTTATTATCGCGAAATATTTACTGCTAATCGTTTTTAAAGAAGAGGTTCCCAGTTTCAAACATAGTGTATTAAAATACAGAAAAAGGAACAATTCAGCTTTATTCTGCAGTCGATTCTCGTATACTAAAATTAAGGTATTAGTTAAATTTTATGTGTAGCAACGTATATTAACCTCTAACTGAGTAGCTGAAAATTTAGGACGTATATGAGGAAGTGCGGTCCACGAGACCGCATTTTCTTTTCACTCGCATCAAATTTTCTAATGAAAGAATTAGATTGAAAATCAGATATTAATTTATATTCTGCAGACATTATTCATACTACATAAATATGTTTTAGAACTTTTTCTAAATATTTTATCAATGAAAAAGTGAATGCGTTGAAACACACATTTTCTTCTCAATATAAATGATGTAATATAATTACTTTTTGTCGTGTCCGTGTTTCCACGGAAAGGAGGTGTAGTAACTTCTGAGGGTAAAGACCCCTGAGCACCCAGAGGGCAGAAGTCTGATTTCTAGCTCATATGAAGATGACACACACATTCGCTTGCACAACCCCTTTTTACTGGGGGGCACATTCACACATCTCACAGATAGAACACAGAGTAACAACCGTGCCTGAACCGGAACTCGAACCTGGGTAGCCCAGATCACGGGGAAGACACGCTACTCCTGTGCCACGACGTCGGTATGTAATGTAATGACATGTAACAATAAATAATATCCTAGAAAAAACATATTACTTTATACTTTTTCAATCATATTTATTTTTCCAGTATATAAAGGTATATAGAAAGCAATATAGTGTAAAATTCAACAATTATATGGAAAATGAAAAATAAAAATGGACAGTGAATCAAATGGGTCATTTTTTTATCGACTTGTGTGGTTTTCATAGCAAGGTCTTCTAGAGCATCTTAAACTTGCAAGCTAAGTATAAATCTAATAATCTTTTGCTACTTCTATAAGCATCAAATATTTAAAAAATCATTAAAAAGGAATTTTGTTCGAAATTACAAGCCTTGTTTTGAAAAGAAATATTTTTACTTATTAAAAGTAATTTTTACGACACTTTATTTTCCAAGAAGTTAATTCAAATAAATTAAAACTTAATATTTTTAATTTCCATTTAAATATAAAGAATAAAATTGCTTAAATTAATATTAATAAAAATGATGGTAATATAAAATACTAATCACTACTTTGCTCATTAAATTATTTAAAATTATTAGCTTTATTTTCATAAAATAAATGCGAGATATAATTTGCATCCAAAATATTAATGCGTTATCTAATAATATTTTGAAACTTGGATATTTTACGCCGTTTATGATTACACACAGTATTATAATAATCTTAATTACGGCAGATTAATTTTATGTAAGTTGAGACTTTTGTAGAACAGCATGAACAAGCATCATTCATTTTACTAAGCACAAATGGCCTTTTCTTATTATGAAATATAGAATTCGTTATGCATTAATTATAATGAGAAATAATTTAGTCGGTATGTGTCTAAAGGTTTGTTTGGGTTTAGTCAAATTAACGTCCCATTTCAAAGGAGCATTGTGGCTATTTTGGGACGGACTTCATATTTTTGAATTGCAATCAGATGACGAGAATGGCACCTGAGTTGCTATTTAATTTAGTAGGAAAAATTTACTTA
Organism: Argiope trifasciata; assembly: GCA_026543055.1. NCBI lineage: Eukaryota > Metazoa > Arthropoda > Arachnida > Araneae > Araneidae > Argiope > Argiope trifasciata. Next base: position 99,199 of record JAPMOQ010044897.1, read on the forward strand.
AAGAGATTGTTCATAAAAAATTTTCATTGAAATCTGATTTATGAACATAAAATCTTATTCTTGCTACAAGTTTCCGAAAGTAGATTCATGCTGATTTAAAGATTCTCTATGAATACAGCGTTCCTTGATGTCATAACCAAGAGTTATTATATATCCGAATGTTTCACCCACAAAACACACATACCTATACTTCAGTGCACACACACACACACACACACACACATATATATATATATATATATCGAACAACTAAAACATCACAACAAAAAAATTATATATCGAGCATCTAAAACATCACAGCAACAAAAAATTATATATCTAATATCTAAAACATCACAACAAAAAAAATTATGCATCGAACATCTAAAATATCACAGCAAAAAATTATATATCGAACATCTAAAACATCATAAGAACAAAAAATGTATATCGAATATCTACTTTGTTATAAGAGGGGCCGCTGTGGTCTGGTAGTAAGGTCTCGGCTTCGGAACCGGAGGGTTTCAGGTTCGAGACTCGATTCCACCGAAGAACTTTCGTGTGAGGGGGCCACTTGCACATTAAATGTGTCGGGCCAAATGTCCTCCCACTGGTGTGGTCCGGCGTGGAGAGAGGGGTGCCAGTTCAGGTGTCGTCCTCGTCATCTGACCATGGTTCAAAATGACGAGACCCATCACTAAATAGCCCTAGTGTTGCTTTACAAGGGGACGTTAATATTACTAAACTAAACAAAATCTCCACACCACACCAGCCTGAGAACGTCGGCCCCGAAAATTAACGTGCGCCAGCCTCGCTTACACGATGACTCTTCGCTCAAATCGAATATCGAACCCGAAACCCTACGGTTCCAAAACAGAGCCGTTACTATCAGGTCAAAGTGGCCCTAGCACGATTCAAAATCTGAATGGTTAAAATTCTACTGTTTAGCTTAGTTTTGTTTACTTATGTTAAAGGCCCGTTTTGAAGCATTACTAGAGCTATTTTGGGACAAACCTCGTGATTTTCAACAGCAGTCGTATGGCACACTCTCTCCAAATTTCCACACCACACCAGCAGGAGGACGTTTTGCCCCGACGGATTTAACAAGCACCAGACCCACTCACACGGCTATTCTTCTGTGGAATCGGGTCTCGAACCTGCAACCTTCCGTAATAAAAATGTTTAGATCAATAACAATATTACTTTCCAAATTTATATCAGTTCAAAATTTTATTTTAATTAGAAACAAAAATTTTTATTAGCACATAATTTCGAAGTGAATGGATCTAGATAAGGGAAATTTTATTTCATTATTTAAATTGGCGCAATTTTGAATATTTTGGGGGGGGGGTAGTGCAATCAGAAATTTTGATTTTTTTTTTTCCATATTCCAGTATACGGACAATCTCTTATGGATTTTTTTACTCAGAAATCTTTAAGAGTATGTTAATTTCTTTAGATTTCTATCTTTTTTTATTATGAACTATAAAGTAATGCCAGAATTTTAAAAAAATCTTTCTCTCTTTTTTTTCGAGACTGCACTTTAAAGAAGTCCATTTTAATGAACACGGTAATTTGTTCCGAAGTAATCTCAATATAAAATCAAATTCCTTTTGCTCGTCATACTCATTTAATTAGAAAGAAGATAGTATTCGACGCACTAAGTTTTTTTTATTACCATCATACTATGTAAAAATTGAGATTGTTACGTGCTTCAAATCTTTCCAGACTCAAATATATCCATTAGTCACTAATGGAACCTTAAAAAAGAAATTATTCGGAAAGAATTACTTTTATCTCTTTTCTCGAAATTCTTTTACAAAATTTTAAATTATAGAATATGAATAAAAAGGGTTTATACTTTAAAAAGATATTTAAATTGAAACATTCTTGACTTTATATGGTTTGGATCAATTTTTCTCATTGATATTTAAGCGTTTCTTAATTTTTCTTGAAATACTTAAAGAAGTAAATTCATTTTCTTTCATTCTGTGCAGTAACATTTAAATTTTATAAAGCATAAACTGAATTTGCAATTTCATCAAATTTTTGCTTAGTTTACTGGCTTAAAGAATAATTCAAGTTATAGTAACTTTTTTAATTTATAAAATAATTTAATTAGAAAATTATGAGCACTCCCTCTTAAAAAAATTTTTAAAATAAACCTTTATTTTTTCTCTCTCATTCATTGGTCGTTTCATTGAATGATTACAAATTTAATCATTCAAATAAAAATAAAATATGAAATGGTAAAATAAATTGAAAAACTTTTAGATGTCGAATTTATTAAAGAACATTTCAAAGTGCATTCAATCATTCAAGAAAACTTCTTTTGCATTCAACTCAAAATTCGTCGCTAGAGCAAATACTTTCATCAATTCATCAAATGTTTTGAAATCGCAACTAAGTAAATACAAAAAAGTGTTTTCTTGATATGTTGTGATTTTATTCCTACTCTTTCATCCAAAATAGTCTTTTAAAGACAGTATATTTAATTTTCGAAATGCTAGGAAAAACAACACCTTCCTCATAAGAAGTCATTCGGTAAATTGGACAGTAATTCTGTTCAAAAACATGTTGATAGTCATGATCAAAGGTTGGAAAGTATGCAAAAACATTTTAAATGTATTGAATATTCTTTATCGAATTTATAGATGGATAATTTTCTATTTGAACTTCATAAAATATTATTGAAATGAATTTGCTTGAGGATATTTACCTATTCATCCAGGGAACTGTTTTGACTTTTTCGGAAATTGTGTGTCTAAATTGTGACTCAAACGAGTCAACTATGTGTAACTTGAAATGAAGAGAGTTGAATTAAAATAATTTTTATCTTGTACATATTAAATGTATAGAATATTCTTTATTGGATTTATAGACGGGTAATTATCTGTTTAAAGTTGCTAAAATATTATTGAAATGAATTTGCCTATTCATCCAGGGAACTATTATGACTTTTTCGGAAATTGTGTGTCTAAATTGTATCGCTAAAATTTAGTGATGGCCAGTAAAATATTTGTAATTTGAAATGAAAAACTTTATATTAAAATAATTTTTTTTATTTCAATAATCGCTTTTATTTATTTAAAAAACTTACATTTTTTTGCATATGAGCGAAAAGGAGCCTAACAAATTAAAACAACACAGCGATACATTTCAAAAAACAATTCATATTATATAAGAGGTTTTATTTTGACAATAATTATTAAAAATATTTTATGTATTCCTTTGATTTCGACTTGGCCATAAAATATTTTGAATATCTTGAAATTTACAAATTCATCCAGTGAATTGTTTTGACTTTTTCGGAAATTATGTGTCTAAATTGTGTGACAAAAGTTTAGTGATGATGAGTAGAGTCTGTGTTACTTGAAAAGAAAAAAATTCTTTTAAACTAATTTTTATTTTTTATTTCAATAACCACATTTATTTATTTAAAATTAACCTCTATTTTTTTGCTTTTGAACGAAAAGAAGCATAAAAAATGAATACAAAACAGCGATTCATTTAAGAAAAACAATTTCTATTATATGCGTGGTTTTTTTAATGATTATTACAAATATTTTATTTGTTCTTTTAACCTATGATCAGGCAAAGGGTTGCCCTATCGGAGCAACCATTTGCTATTGTCCCATTGTGGTCAAGAAATATTCGTGAGTTAGTCGTGATCTTCTATTGCTGGCAATAGTTGGCCTCGTGTGAACGTTGTTTTATAAAAAGTTGTAATTCACTGAAAATGCTCAATGGATACGAAAAAGAGAATGGTCTCGACTTATTGCAGAATATAACGATCAGTTTCAGTAGGATTCTAAGACACTAACCATAATTTCAGATTAACCTTCCAGCGAATGCGCGTATATGAGAGATAAACCAGAGATGAGTTTCGTTTTACACTTTTAGATTTGGTGGCGATAAGAACGCCTGTCCTTGGCTATTCCTCTCACTCCATTTGATCTACTTTCAGGTGTTATCGTAAGTTTGTGGAGCTAATAGTTCTCTGCCGATCAGAAATTTGTATTTTAGAGATACGCAAGACCGTTCATGTCAGTTTCTGTTACACCTGATTTTGTAGGATTTTACAAATAAATCTATGTTGTTTTAGACTGGCGACAGTTGGCAAATGCACTTACGAAAGAAAAAGTTTTAAAAAAAGCACCCATGTCTCTATAAAGTGAGCTAAAATCAAAGGTGAAAGAGAAAAGCTGAACAAGGTATTGAAGAAGTGGAAGATGCGATATCAGGGAAAAAAAGATGCAAACTCTGCCAAAAAGAAAAATGTAATTGAATCACGAGGTTCGGTTGTGAAATTTGCCAGAAATATACTTGGAGCACTCTAAACGCATTTGCTCAAATTGCAAAACTACCAGGAAATAACAATGAAATTATTTTCTTCCTTTACGTATCTAACTTTCAACTACTTTTTTTTGTTTTTATACATAAATTCTGTATTATTTCTTAACTTCTATATTTTATATGCAAATTGTTCTATCAAAATATCGGCAATTTCCTTTAAATTATTTTTAAATAAATGAAGTTAACCGATGTCATTTTATATTGTCACTGCAATCTATGTTTATATTTTTTTGCGTCTTTTTAAATAAAAAATGTATCTATGTTTATATTTTTTGCGTCTTTTTAAGTAAAAAATGTTTAAAGTAATTGCAGTTATTAATCCTAAGCTCTTTACAATATAATTTTAGTAGTTACGCTTTTGAAAATTTATATATGTAGGAAATGCGCTCGACCTATCATGTTGGTATGACGGCCGCGCCCGCTTTAAGGTTAAATGTAAGGAGAGATACAAATTTGTATATTCCAGTAATATCTCGGTTCAGTTCAGTTCAGTTCAGTTATATTAACGTCCCGTTTAAAGCAACACGAGGGCTATTTTGGGACGGACCTCGTAATTTTGAACCACGGTCAGATGACGAGGACGACAACTGAAGTGGCACCCCCCTCTCCACACCACACCATACCAGCGGGAGGACTTTGGCCTGACAGATTTAACGTGCAAGAGACCCCCTCACACGACGGATCTTCGGTGGAATCGAGTCTCGAACCTGAAACCCTCCGGCTCCGAAGCCGAGACTTTACCACCGGGCCACCGCGGCCCCAGTAATATCTCGGATGAACTCAAACGTGTTCATGAAAATATAAGAAATGCTCAAATGAACAAAGCGATGATAGGTTTTATTCATCTATATAATTAAAAATGAATGTTTGTCTGTGTGTCTCTTTTGCTCTGCTGTGCCGCTCATCTGATTGTGATGAAACTTGATCAACTTATTTTTTACATCTACGGGATTGTTATCAGCATATCTAAATTTTAAAAAAAATCGGATTTCAACCGCATCTGTTTACCAACTATCAATCTCCAAATAACTCGCCAAGGGGACACAATAGATTCAGTTGAAATGCTAAATTCAAGTTAAAGATTAATATTTTGTAGCTATTAAACGCAAAATTATATGCAGGTCAATCTCAGAATAATATACTTTAATACAGATTATGCGAAAAAGTTTTGAGGAGAGTGATCCAGGAGATTTGAAATTTTAGTTAAAAATTTAAATAAATTTATCGTTTTTCATAGTAACCTTCAAAAAATATTAATACAAATAATTTTGCGCTATCTGAATTTTTAAAAAATTATCTTTTCATGGTATAAATATTGTTACGAACGTGTACTTTTGCTTTCCCGCTCTGATACTGTCATCGCAAGGAAGGCATATTTACATTAATATGTATTGGATATTGAATGGGTGTGACGTCAGAGGTTCCAAGGCTAGGCTACAAACTTGGCGACCATTTGGCGATTTTAGCGATAAAATGGAAAGTACCCGAAACACCGAGAATTTTTGCGACCAATCAGGAGCACTCTGGATGTATCTCGGCTCCTAATGGACGGATCGGAAAAATTCTCGATGTTTCGGGTAGCTAAAACCAATCTCCAAAGAATCATCTCCCTTCAGAACAAAACTGTTCGTATGATTGCAAAAGCTAGATGGTTCCATAGAAATGAAGATATTCTCAAAGCCCTCAGCATCCCACCTATAAAACAATTCATGATCAAACTTCTATGGTAATATTATTCATATTGACATCGAATTCCCCCTTCATCACACTTTATTTCCTTTCTTATTTTTTTTTCTCAATTTACTCAGTACCAGTTAATCTCTTTCCATGATTCAAATCATTTTATGATGCACACATTAAACAAATAAGGTCAGTTCCATTTTCACTTAAGTCTTATATCACAAGATTTAGAGATGGTGGGGCCTGCTGCCCCAATGAGCTGTAAAACACTTTACAAATAAGATGGTTCGGGTACTTTCCATTTTTTCGCCAAAGTCGCTAAATGGGCGCCATGTTTGTCGCTAAGCCTTGGGACCTCTGACGTCACACCCATTTACTATCTAATACATATTACTGTAAATATGCCTTCCTTGCGATGACAGTATCAGAGCGGGAAAGCAAAAGTACGCTTTAGTAACAATATATTTTCTGTGTTTAGTCAATTTTAAAAGAAAATATTTTAATCACGTTTTCTAACATTAAATTTGAGAATTCTGAACGTATATCAAACGAGTCACGAGATGCAATCAGTAGTATTTTCTTTCAAACGCGGGAATTCAATGACCTCCCCATTTTATACCCTCATTGAGTTTAAAAAACTCGTTTAGTGAATGGACTCCATCTGACTGACCGTTCATCTGTAAACTCGAGAAATCAAAAAGCAACGAGCATGTGATTTTTATATCAAAATTTTATATTTCGATTTAATTGAACTGAAATAAAATTGAACTGGAACTAAAACCGAAAATCTATCTCATCCTTCGATTATAGACACACACATATATATATTATAAATGTGAAAGTTTGGATGGATAGATGGATGGATGTTTGTTCGTCGATCCTGCCAGAACGGCTGAACAGAATTGGATGAAAATTAGCACAAAGTTAGATTAGAGTCAGGAATAGAGCATAGGCTACTTTTTATTCCGGCTCATTTAGTGGTTCATTTTTTATTCATTAAAAACTAAACTTCGAGCCACAAAGCTGAGGCCAAATCCCACCAAATATGAAGAAGACTCCATTTTTTTTCCCCAACAGAAATGAGGTTATCCTTAGCAGAACTTTGATCGATTATTTCAAACGATTCTATTTATTCTCCTTGTGTTACATGCATTTAAAATCAAATACTATTAATAAATCGACCTTTCTGATTCATTCCGAAGTACTTTTAAATTTAAAAAAGCAGAATAAAGGAAATAATAAAATTCTAATCCGTATTGCCTTACCCCAACTGTCGTAGGAAAGTCAGACATGAGCGATACGCCAACTGGCTCTGAAAGTTCGCGCGTGGTTGTTAACAACTGTGTTTTCATTTAAATTAAAAGTTTAAAAATTATATGTATTACGTATTATATGTATATGTGTAAGATTAAATACTGTTGTAGCTATCTCCATCTCGATCCATAAATAAAATGGATTTGACCGGACTTGTTTTGCCGTTTTTGTTTTATTTTGGGTATACAATGTGGATAAATTGTTTTTACGTTGTGCGTTTTTGTTAATAAATTGTATTTATGTCATATATTTTTCGTGTATGCTTATACTTTTAAATATATCGTTTTTAGGTTATTTTAATTTTTTTTTCATTTGCTATTATTTGATAGTTTTTCGTACATATACAACAAAATTCCACGCGAACAGAATAGCGGTAATAGCTAGTGTATATGTAAATGAACACACACACACACACACACACACATATATATATATATATATATATATATATATATATATATATATATATA